>BMAO01034397.1:0-24892 GCA_019973975.1 Trichonephila clavata | reverse complement strand
TTTCTCCTTTCAAACAAAAATGGATGTTTTAATCAACGTCGGATTAAGATATGTTCCTTGGCCATAGACAATATTTAAAAACTGTTAGCATTAGATTAGATTTGTTGTAAATCATAGCGTTTAAAAAAATGATGAATAGCATTTTGTTAGTTCAGAACTTAAAACGTGAATAAGTAATAAACAATATCAAAAACACATATCACATTCGATTCTGTCATATAATATCAAGGAACTAAAATAGCGTTAATTTTATGGATACGGTACAAAAATTAGTAAAACTAATAAAAGAGACTATAATTAACTCTGAAACAATCATGTATTCTCTTAATTTGTAAGAAATTAAATTTTGCTGAAATTATTACAGTTAAAATTAAATAGTATATTTTTCACCTATTCAGAAAAAAGTTTATGACAGTTGAATTCCTCTTCTTTGTTTTGTTTCATGTAATAATTTATACTTGCTGAATTCACATGATGAACCTTTATCAAATCAAGATTTGAGCCGACGCACCTAATAATCAGAATATAATATCGACTAAAAATAAAAGCTATATAAAATATTTTAATAAAATAGAAAATCTGCTAATTAAGTAGAATTATTCCTCATAATACAGATTTTTATATCTACGATTATATAACAGAAACCTATCATGAAATGCAGTTTTTTTAATCTAAAAGAAAGTTGAAAAATGAAAATGACTAATTTTCATTAGATAATTCAGTATTACAAAAAGGAATTGATTTCTATTGAATAAATGGCTTGATATGAAATACGAAATTATATTAGATTTTAATTGCATGACTTTTTACAAAAAAATTTATTTCATATTTTTTTTTTCACTAAAAAATTAGAAATATGCAATGTTTTTTATTTTAATTTTTATGTTTGCACTAGAATTGATATTTGTGGGTTATGGAAGTCTAGTGATGTGATCACAAACAGCGGGCTTCCAATCGTGCCAGTTTTGATTTCATCGAAGATAGTTCATATCAAATATGTGAGCTCTGGTATCATCCTTGTTACTAAACTACAGGTCAGAATTACGAGATCTATCGCTTATATAATTAAAAATTCATATTTGAAAGTGATTTTGAGCCAGTCACACTATTTTTTTTAGTTTCTTGAGGTAATATCTTTAGAAAATAGATAATGCATGCAAAAAAGATAATTCAAGGAATAAAATTTTGAAAATCGCTTCTATTGAATAATTGCTATGGTAAACTAAGGCTTCTATTTGTACATTTCTGTTTTATAAATTAATACAGAGCATATTAAACAGAAGTTATCAATATAATCGTAGCCCAGTGGCCGAGTGGCAATGCATCACGTTTCAGCGACACAGGTCCGAGGCTCAAACCCTGGGCTGACAAGGTCAACCCGACTTTCATCCCTTCAGTGGGTCGATAAATGAGTACCAAGCTTGCACGGGAATTTAACACTGGGGGTTTTGCGTCAGACTAACCACCTGAACGGAACATCTACTCATGCACCTCAGTGCCCAAGACCAGAAAAACTAATACGGGCACCATAGGCCTTGGCTCTCATGGGCTATTGCGCCTTTGATTTGAGTTATCAATACAAGACTTTATTATGCAAACTATTACAAACAAATTCAGGTGTTTTATATTATGCAATCAATCATATTGAAAAAATTTTAATGAACAAAATTCCGAGATCATAAAGAACATGAATATCTTTATAAAATGTACTTAATGTATCTTGAAAATAATAAATCCGCTTTCATTCGCCGCGGTCTATTGATGTGAGCTCTAAATTATTTCGCAGCATCTTTTGCAATACAACGCGAAATTCTGATTCAATAAATTAATTCCACTTATTTAATACCTAAATCCTACAAAGAGGTATTTCTTAATTAGTTAAACAATTTCAAAAGGTACTTAAAAGTTTTTAACGTGACTCTGTTCTCTTTTTCTAGCTCTCTTTCTCTCTAAGCCCATTGCCTGTATTTTTTCACTCCTGAAGATGAGTTTAAAACGAACTAGGTTAAAAAAATTTGTTATATTTAAATACATTTTTCGGCAAAGAGTGAAAGTAATAACTAGAGGGAAAACGAACAAATGAGAAAGAGAACGTCTCTACCAGCACCTATATCACATTAAATAGTAAATATGTTTCTTTCAAATATTATGTTGTTGAAAAAATCCTTCTTTTATCATTGCATATAGTTTATTTTTTAAAAATTTTACTGACAAAAGAAACATATGTATTTCACTATTCTGGATATTATTACTCTTCAGTCCTTAAATAGTCGTCCCGTTTTCTGTGAAACTAAACTTTCCTCAATTTAAAGGTGTCATTTTTATATAAAACATTAAGTAATTATATCGTTAAAGAATGGAAGTATCTAAAATTTTCCTTGTACAAAACTATTTAGTTAAAATAAATGCAAGGTTGAATTATATATAATTAATACTTATTTAATATGGCACGTTACAGGGAGCGATAAGGTCTCACTCTCTCTACATATATTGTGTATACATCTTGGAGGTAAAATTTGTATTTTGCTTACATCGTTTTAGAATTTAATACTAATAAATTTATTAAGTTAATTTAAGAATTGGTTTAATTAAGTAAGCATTCTGATACTGAAAACATTCCCTTTATTATTTGATTTATAATTGCTATATTAAAAACAATACAAATTTCTAACCATTTGTTAAGTGGAATAATTATGTAAAATAAAATTAATGGTAAGTTCAATAAAATTCATATGAAATTTTAAAAATTTTGATACAATTTGGTATGCTTAAATCAGTCAATTTATTTTCCATCGAAAGAAATCTTTTTTTAAATAAAGTTCAGTTTTTTTTTAATTCTTTAAAATCTGTTGTTTCCATTTTCTACTTTCTTTTATCAGTTCGTGACAGATTTCCACAGTACAGACCTACTTATAAAAATTTATATTCTAAAAGAAAATTCTAAGTAGTATTTAGTTCTCGCGTCTATTTTTACTTCGTATTAGGTATTTCTACAATTTTTATCTTTTTTAATGGATCGCAGTCTAGAAGATTAATCATGGGTTCGAATCCTGGTTTTACCAAGAATCCACTTTGTGAAATTCTGCAAGCGCGACTTAATATAAGAAACAGGATCTCAAATTTTTCGAATGATGTATGGTAGTGAATAGAATTCAAATTAAACGTTCTAGCTGAGGTGTGACTGCATATAAATTTGAAGTCTGCTGCCAAAAAAACCCATGTTATTAAATTTCAATGTTAAATTAATTTTAAAATGACTGTAATTTTCATTTTTGTTGTTTTTTAATTAATAAAACAGAGACTGCTATTATTTAAATTTTCATTTTAAGGTTTAAGAAATGTTGAATAATTTTTAGCGATGCATTGAATATGGGACAATTATCTGCCAAAAGTCATTGAATATGTATCTATAGCTTATAGATAAAACATGCATATTTTTTACCTTTAGTGCACAGCGCTCTAATTAAATTCGATTACTAAAAAACCTGAACACATTAGTTACTTTAGGTGTTTTTAACATCAGAGCATATTTCAAAATTAAAAATGAATCATACCACATAAAAATAATGTAGACATTTTATATTCCTTATTTTTTTTTTCAATTCCTAATATTAGCTTACTCTCTCTATATATTATCTTGTTCAAATTTTCAATCCTTAATAAAGTACTTTCTATTCATCCTATCAAGTTCAAATAAATTTTTTTAAACTTGTAGAGGATGAAACTGGATGTTAACACAGTTTTTTTTATAAAAAAATATTAATTCATTATCTACCAGTTAATTAGTTAAATCAAAATAATTACCGGTTTTAGACAGTCAATGTAGGAATTGACTTAAAAAGATTTTTTTGTATTACTTGTTAATGCTTTAATTTTAAAACAGCATTCATTTTTTGAAAAAAAATATGTACGTGATCAGATAAGTAGTTTTTATGAGTTTATTTATCGGCTAAATTTTTTAAAATTAGATGTGTTAATCAACACTTGAATTTTATTTCAGATTAACGTTTTCAAGAGTTGGCTTTCTTTAACCCTAAAAAATTTTCTTATTTTTTCATAAGAATGGGAATATTAATTATTTCAATGGGTGCAATTGAATTTTTTTTCCGCTGATAGTAAAATTTAAAATGTTATGTGTGTGTGAGACTTTTTCTAAGTAAGTTATATATATATATATATATATATATATATATATAAAAGGAATACAAACTTCATAAACTTTTTCGAATTGGTGTGACAATTGTAGGATTTCGTTTCAGTTGTAATAAATATAGAGATAAATGTATATTCAATCGTCAGGTTCAGGGACTTATTTTATAACAAGTGAAACGAATTCAACGGGTGAGTAAGTATTTTATATGATTAATCACAGAACGAAAATCATTATAATTAAAATTTAATTATAACTGCGGATTTTTTATAATGAAATTATTAGTTTAAAAAAGGAAATCTAAACTTATGATCCTCAGTTTAAGACAAGAATCACAGCAAAAATAAAGGAAAAAGAAATTTGTAGTATAACTTGAAGGGTAGTTTTTAGGTATTTGAACCACTCCCCTATTCGTGACAAAAGAAGGGTCTATAGGAACGTATTGTGACTCCTATGGAATGTGAAAGACCAGGAGAATCGTTATCCTTAGTTCTGAACAAAAAGAAAAGGGGAATGAGCCTGGAGCATCACTGCGGGTGGGGAACAAATAGAACCCATTTCTAAACCTTATCTTCAAAAAACTAAAATTGTTTTGAAATCAATCAAAGTATTAAAAAGCTAGGAATATTAAATGTTTACATTATTTTTTACAAAGTATGATACATTTTAATATTCATTTATATTTTGATGTTAAATAATGCTAAAATAAATAGATTTGTTGAAATGAAATATTAATTATAATTGAATACTTCCCTCTGTTCTCTAAGTACCACGGAAAATTATTTAATATTTCTTAAATTTAATAGTTAAAAGGTAATCATTAGCAATAAAAAGGGTTGATTAAATATAACGAATAAAAAAGAGAGAGACCGCCTTTCTCCCTTCAAATTATTATAATTTCGCAACATGTGTTTACTTAAATTTATAAACGGCCAGATATAAAGCTAAATTAACTGATACAACAGTTCAGAATTGCGCGCGCTTGAGATCAATCGATTATCCAAATTAAAATTTATATTTTTGTGTGATTATGACACATTCCCTTGACTCTCTTTTACTGTAACATGATCTTTAGTTAATTGGTTATTCATGCAGAAATCAATAATTCAAAGAAAATTTTGAGAATAACTTTCATAGTGAATATACTACATTAAGCTATAGCTTCGAACTAAATGATACATTTCTGTGTTATGAATTAATGTCCATCATATTGTACAGAAGTGATCATTATAAATAATTATTAAGTAAATTACTGCAAACGAATTCATGTTTTACATGCAGTCAAATACATTGAGAAATTTTTAAAGAATAAAATCCCAGATCGAGAAGAACAGAAACGTGTTTATTTTAAACATATTTTTAATGCTGAATTTAAATATTGATTTAATCAATTTATTCAAGAAAATTTATTCATTTTTAAAAGTTCAGTTTTTTAACTCTTTAAAATCAGTCACTTTCATTTTCTTTCTTTTATACATTAGAAAACTGCAATTCTTGACATCTCTGCAGTACACATTCCCGTGTATAAAAATCTGTTGCCTGGTGAAAAATTCTGTTGTTGTTACTTATGCACCTGATCGACAGTAACCAATAGTAATATCAAACCATGGCCAACGAAATTCATCGATGACAAGGTGCTAGATTTACGCTTGTCGTTATCCGCAGCTTTGAGCATCATACAGCTGACAGAGCGATTTAGCTCTATTCCACTCCAATTTCAAGGGAGAACACTCTGGGGTTAATCAGGGGCTTCCAACCTCTCTTCCCCTTCCATCGACCTCATGAGAAGACTTGCGGCTCGACGGCTATTTAGAGTACCCCTATGCCGTACGAAGGCACTCTTCAATGACAAATATCTATGCCTTCTCTGGGATTCGAACTCAGGCCCAACAGCACAGCAATCAGCGCCACTAACCACTATATGTTTCATATGAAATGCATCATTCATAGAAAAATTATTGCATAGGTGCTGGAAGAACTTTTGCCTACACGCATCTAGTGTAACTTCCAGATCATACAAGAATTTAAAAAAATTATATACTGGATTTTTTTTTGTTTCTTACAAAAGCTATATTTTTTTAAGAGTTTTCATCATTGTGACTGAATTTTTGTAATAAAATTTTTCAAGTATAATTGCGAAGAGAATACTTCAAAAAATTTTCCTTTGTGGTTTTAGAAATACTTATTCATTTGTATACAGGATTTTTAAAAAAAAAAAAAAAAAATCTCATTAAAATGTATGAAAAGTCAAAACAGTGAAAGGATTACATTAAAGGTGCACAATAAAGCAACAAAAGGGTTTTTGGCGAAAGATTTCGTAATTTTGAGCCTCAGTCAAGAAACAAGGACGACACATGAGCTGGTTACCCCCTTTACCACACCACAACAACGGGAAAACATTGAGCCTCTACAGATTTAATGTATATCGGCCTTCTCGACACGGTGGGTCTTCTGTGGCACCAGGACTCGAACCTGCTACATTCCGGCATCGAGTTCGTGACCATAATCACTAGGCTACCGCGGCCACTATTAAGAGTGAAACAAAATTATAAAAAATTTTAAAAGTCATATTTTAAAGCATACGTAAAAAACACAGACGATTTAGAGTTTCAAAACAATTAAACATAGTATTTTGTGTCTACTAGTAAAAAAGCAACAGTAAAGTAAATAGAATTAAAGTATTTAAAACACTTTATACTAAGTTTGTTAATAAATTTTTGTAATAAAATTATGTTTAGTAGAAAAAAGTATTTAATGACTTGATATATAAACGAGTTTTAAACTTTTGTCTTCAAAATGTTAGAATAAATAATTGCATCAAGAAACTCTGCAATAACACACACACTGAATTCAGTAAAAAAAAAAGTGTCAAATTTAAAGATGAACATTAAGTTTTTTTTTTTTAGAATATGCAAAGAGAAATGTAGGAGTCTTCAAATAATATAAATTTGATTATTATGGAGCTTAGAAAGAAAGTGTCTTCTTAAAAATTTTAAAAAGCATATTATTTTCTTATGAATATATACATATTAAAAAATTAAAGGTATCTGTTTTTTTTTTTTTTTTTTTTTTGGTAATAAAATTCAAAATGTTGCTGATATTTCTAAGTAGTGATATATGACAGAATTGAATGGGGTATGCTATATATGATATTTTACAATAAAAAATTAACCAATAAAATGATTTTTTTTACTACTTATTCTTATTTTAAGTTCTGAAATTAACCAAATGCTATTAATCATATGAATCATACTTTTTTTTGGCTATAATCTATAAACAAATCTAAAATTAATACTGTCATTTTTTTAAAAATTAGCTATAATTTCTGAAAAAATCTAAATCGTGTTGATTAAAACATTCATTCTTGTTTTTCAAAAAGAAAAGTTAACACACATTAACACAAAGTTAAACAAATTATTTTTTCCCACCATTTTCACACTCTAAAATTTCGCAGTTGATATAATGTTCAACTTTTAGTAATAATGAAATAGTCTTAAGATAATTTTCTGAGTTTTTGAGATTTACAAGTTTTTAAATGTTTATTAACTTTTGTTAGAAAACAATGAATTAAGGAACACTTAAATTTTGACACATCATCATTGTCTGAATGCAAATTCTATTTTGATTTTTGCATGAATATTTAAACTATGCCAATTATAATTTTTCGTACAATTGTATTTGTGTATGGTTGAAATATTGAAATATAAGTTGTACAAAATGAAAATAACTCATTTTCATTTAAAAGAATTTTTACATCCTATACCTTGTTTAGAAATAAAATATACACATATGTATGTAAAAGTGTTTTATTAAATGATTCAAGAGCTTTAATAAAATTTTTATTAAGTTGATACAATAATAAAAAAAAAATCATGTAGGATTGCAAAGAATAAAGAAATTTCAAAAAGGCATTAGCAAATTCTAGTTTTTTTTTTATTTTTAAATTGTGTTAATTTGTTTAATAAAAAAAATGCTAAAATTTTGAATGTGAATTTAAGATAAATATATTTATATCCCTAAAGATCTCTTAATTGAATCAAGTTTTTATATCAATCAAGTGGTGCAGATAAGAAATCATTTTACAGTTAGCCCTTTCAATAAACCCAATCTTCTAAGAGTCGTGATGTTTTGGTTGTTAAGAATTTTTGATTTGCTTACGGGAATAATTTAGGATTTATTTTAACCATATTTACTTAAGGGATTTTATTATCTAGAGCAGAAATGAATTTTCTTATACTAATCACTAACTTACGCAATATAAACGCTTTTTTGTAAATTACTATTTTTTCGAAAAACTATAAACGAAAAAAAGAGAAAAGTAATGAAATGTGTGAATTAAAATACCGTACTGCAAGTATATATTCTTTTCCTATCTTTCAACTATTACATCAAGGGGGGGGGGCTCAGTATGAAATGAAATAATCTTTGTTGAGAATAATAAATCAGCTCTGAAGTAATTCTTAGCAGTGGCGTACACACACACACAAGGGGAGGGTTTGAGAGTTCACAATCCCCCTCCTTAGACCAAATGCCTTCTCGCTTAGGTCTACGTGTTTTTTGCTCCCCCCCCCCGAAAAAAGAGGTATGTGCACGCCACTGATTCTTAGACTGAATTATAAAACGAGTTTAAAAGTATTATATATTTTCTTTTCAACATCGTATAAATATTCAGAAAGAATTCAATTACTCCTTTCAACAGAAAAAAAAATTAGATTTTCACGTAAAAGAAATTAAATTTATACTTTAATTTTAGTTTTTTGAATGTATCGTTTATGTATTCCCTTTTCCAAAAATTTCAAAAATTTTACTAAAAAGTGAAAAGATATGTACACAATGGCGCACACAAGGGGGAGACCCCCCCCCAAAGCCCTTGAGTTTTTTCAGTTGATGATAATCCTATATGTATATAATGCAAAATTTAATTAAGTACTTGTAATTAACAATTTATTTTATTAATTAATGCTAACTATTGATTCAGTAATTTATTTTTTACTGTTTTTTGTTAACAAAATCGACAAAATCAGAAGAATTAATTGGTTTTGTCTTGAGGTATGATGCAAGTTGGGGAACTTTCAACAATGGACCCTTCCCCCTTGAAAAATGTTTGTATGCGCTACTGTATGTACACATTAGATTTTGTTACAAATAAGTTTTTTTTTAAATTTACGATGTTTTTGATCTAAATAAAACATAAATTTAATTAGAAATTTGTGTTTATTTGAAAATAACTTTATTGAGGAGTGCATCAAAAAATGGGTAGAAAATATTATTGCTGTTATTCAAAAAAATGCAACAGCAATATTCATTTGTTTAAGTGGGGTCAAAAGCAAAAGTTAATGATTATCACATAAAAGAAAAATTTAATTGCTTGAGCTTTTTCTTAATTTTAATTATTTTGCTTGGATTCAAAGTGAAAATCCTTCATGATTTAATCTCTTTTATTATGCTTTAAGTTTATTCAATATTCTGGTATTTGAATTTTGATAGTTGTTACAAAGGAAGAAAGTAATTCCTTGTATGGTAAATATCCCCTTCTATACGAGTAAAAAAACAGAAAAGTTTTGCTTGTCTTTCTGTCCCACACAATCGATGACCTAAAACTGCCATGTCTTCATTTTTAAGGAGTTGGGAAGATCGCTGGCGGCAATTTTTTTTAGACACATTTTTGACCATTGGTTTTGACCTTGCCATTCCCGCACCCTACTGTTTTATATTTTCACATTTTTGCCTGTCTCTCTTTCGAAGAGTAAGGCCTTTTACAAACTATGAATCCAGCTACATTCTGTCAGAAAAGGATTCATTGTGGTCAATGCTAAAAATACTATGAAAAGCCGTTGTGGGAAGGGGTTAAACAATTAGCTGCCTCTATGTACACTTTCCTTCTCCTTTGGCGGAAGAAACGACCCAACATCTCAAACGGGTACTGTATCGTATTATGCAGAATTTGACCCCTAAGATAAAACGACCCTTCTCTATTGTTCAAGCAAAAGCTGCTCGCCGGAGCCCTTTTCTTTCTCTGATAAGGATCTGACCGTTCCATCCCTTCACTGTACGCATTCGCCTTCGGACAAACAACGATCTTTCCAGCATGGACGTAAAAATTAAAACAAAATTTGCGTACTTGCTATGGAAAGATATTTAAATTTATGTGTTCCACAACCCACAATTTTCTAAAAAAAGTTATTGCATATTTAAAAATATTATACAAATATCAAAAACTCAGAATTGGATTTTAAAAATATTTTAATACTAAATGCTGAAAATTATACTAACAGTGAAATTTTTTGAATGTGAAAAAAGAATGTTTAAGAAATCCCACTTTTTTCTTTACAAAACAAAAATACGTTTTAATCAATACGATTTAGACTTTTTCAGAGATCATAGCCAATCTTCAAAAAATCCTAGCATTAGATTTAGATTTGGTTATAGACCAGAGCCAATAAAAATATGATTAATTGCATTTGGTTAATTTAAGAACTTAAAATTAGATTATTATTTTTTTTAAAATTAATTTTATTGGTAAATTTTTTTATTGCAGAACATTATCTATGGTATTAAATATAGCATAACACGTTCAATTCTGTATTCCTGTTCTTTTAAAAAGTAAAATCATTTTTAGGATTTAAGAAGAAAGTCAAATCTCTCTCTCTTCCCTTCAAAAAGCCCTTATCTAGTGATTAACATAATTAGTTGGAATTTATTAACATTATATTCTATTGTTTACTATTCCGGGGTTCAATGAAATAATTTTATACTCGTTAGAACAATGGTTTGCAAAGCTAAATAGTTTTCTAATGGAAAATGCACCTTTTTTCCGTTTGCGGAAATAATACCTATAATGAAAGAGAAGAAGCAACTTTTCGATAGATCATAAGATTCGACATTAAAATCTAAGGTTGCGCAAGAACAGCTCCTAAATTTAAGGTTGCAAATTCATGCAAAATACGCGGGATTTGTTTCGCAGTGTAAACATTTTAATGCCCTTCAGAACTATGAATTTAAATGGGAAAACATTTCTGAATGTATCTGCGGGAAAAGAAGAAAAAAATATAAGGAAAAAAAATGAAACACTGAGAATATGAAATGTGATTGCAGATGATTTCAATAGATCTAGACTTTAACAGTTTGTATAACAAGCACATATTCTAGTTACTGAATATAACACATGAGTAAGTGTTACTTAGATCACAAATTAATATTATTAGTGAGTATAAATTATATTAAAAAAACACAGTAAAATATTTGATGAAAAATACAGTACTTTTTTTTAAAATTGTCTTTACATAAAGTAACATGTTGATCTACTTTAAAATATTATTTTTTTAATTGCATTCTTTATAGTATTTGTGTGTGTGTGTGGAATAGAGCTCCCTGAAAATACTTTATAGTTCTAAGGATTACGTGAGTTTAAAAAGCTTGAATACCACTGTGGCACATAAACTGGGTCGCTAACTGGTATTATCCTAATTTGTACAGAATACCACCCGTTTCACGTTATAATTAGCACTTGCAGAGTTTCACATGATAGACCTTTGCTAAAATCAAAATTCAAATCACAACTCAGCTGCGGCTCTTTAAAAAACAATAAAAGATACAAAAAAATATTTTAATATATAATAAAAATTAATGTTCTAATTAAACATATAGAATTATTCCTCAAAATGCAGCTTTTTATACCCAGGAGTATATTACAGAAACCTTTCATGAAATGCAATTTCCTAGTTTAAAAAAGAGATAGTTGAAAAAAATGCAAATGATTAAATTTAAGACATTAGATAATAAGTATTATGAAAGGTTGTAGATTTCCTTTGAATATATGGCCTGATTTGAAAATACCAAATAGTATCATATTTTAATTGCGTGACTTTTTACAAACATTTTTTTTTCCTTCATATTTGTTACTTCACTAAAGATTTAAAAATTTGCAGTGCGTTTATCTTAACACAATACAAAGTGTGCACAGTTATTAAGACACACATACGCATTCCAATGGTGAAGTGAATAACAAAATGAACGACATCGAACACTTTGTTGACAGTTTGATGCTAAAAAAGCCAATGCAAAGAAAAATATTAGATTATTTTCCAAAAACTCAATAAATGTTTTGTTTTTCAAAAACTTTAAAATTTTGTATTAAATTTAATTTAGTTCTTGTAAATGTTTTTGTTTCACTGATTTTTTATGAAATACATGCATATACATTCTATGTAGATAAAATAAGCTCTAATAAACTTATTTTTGTTGATATGTTTTTTTTTTTTTTTTTTTTTTTTTGCAGTATCTCTTAACACGAAATTCTTTTAACGAAATTCTTCAAAAAAATATTTCAGTCTCTTCAGTTTCGTGTTAAGTGATTTTCACTATATATGTAATAAATCATTTGTTTTTTCCTGGACTCTTCAAAACATATGTTCCCAAGCTTTTTTGTCTCATAGACCCCTTGCCATGTTTTTCAGGGGGCAATGTTTGGGATAGACCCCTGTTTAATTAATATTGAGTTTTTGCAAATTTATCAACTTAACTGTCTTTTCGACAGCTGGTACTACTACCCCTACTTTAAAATAATTAAATTTCTATCTGTAATGAGTATAGCGTTTAAAATTTAAAAATCACTGTGAATTAATTAAATTAAAAGTCAATTAATAAATAAAACTGTTAAATAAAATAACTGAACAATAAACAAATGATTTTAATGGGAGGATCTGGTGTTACAATATCAAATTTTCAACATTTGGTATCAATTTTGTCAGATTTAACCTTAAATCTCCTCTGTTAGTAGTGTCCAATTTTTTGTTTTTTGTTTCTTAGTTTTGGAGATAGGCAACTGCGCTGAAACTCCTTCACACTAGGAAAAGCAATTTAAAATTTCCTCGTGATATTCTATAGTTCGGGACTAATAACAGGTTTCACTTTTTAAAGCCAAAATTCCTGACATCTGTTTCTAAACTTTAAGACCTTCGTTAACGATCAGTCCTTATTGTAATGTGACATTTTTTCTTCAATGTGACCATATGAATCCATTGCCGATTATGGTATTACCATAGTTAAAGCATTCTCACACCTGGTTTCAAAATCTGAATTAAAGGCATCTAACTGTTGAACGTAGGTTAATATGTCCTGACAGATTGTCTGTGTCCAATTGATAAAATTCGGAATCTCAAGTATTATCCTTAGCTGATCTGGAGAGAAATGCTGAAATAGTTCTTGTTTTAATAAAATTCATGGTCCCCTACTAAGTACAAACTAACCTCATTAAATTTAGTAAATAAATCTGTTAAATGGGTAAAATTTGGTTTCCACTTGATTAAATTTTCTTTTAAAATTAAATTCACTTTCTTGTTTTATGAGATCCACTATCATAGACACTTATACCTCAATGGACCCCCAAATCATTGTTTTGCTGACGTGGAACTTTTGCAGGTCGTCATAGACCCTTGGGGGCCTGTATAAACCACTCTGGGAATCACCGCTTTAAAACAAAAGTTTAAAAAGCGTCCTTATATTACTCGAGTGATTTTACTAAAATTATCTTTAGATTCTTTTTACCTATTTACACTTTGTAATATTTATTTTCTATAAAATAATAAATTATATATAATTTATTTAATATACATATAATATTTATATAAATATGTATTCTGTAACATATTTATTTTAAAAAACTAAATTTAGTTAATTATTTTTTAACAATTAGAGGTATTTTTATTTAATGTAAAACAACTTATTCTGACGGTTTATGTTGCTATTCGATCTGGTGAACGTGTTAAGATTTGTCAATAATAATATTCATGGAATTGGAAAATGGCATTCTCTATGAAATGAAGCATTCATTAATTTAAAAGTGTCATTTTTATGAAAAATTTGAAAAATGAATATTCCAATACTTAAATTTTTTTTACGAGAATATTTATACCAAGAAATGCAAGAATGAATTATGTATCTTTAATACTAATTTAAAAGTAAAAAAAGTAAGGTCTCTCTCTACATATATTGTGTATACAATTTGGAGGAAGATTCTGCATTTTGCCTACATTATTTTCTGAAGCATGAAATTCTAATGAATTTAAAAGGCTTACAATTTAAGTATTGGTTTAATTAAGTAAATTCATTTTATCGAAAACATTCTATTTATTACTTGATTTATAATTGTTATATTAAAAACAATACAAATTTCTAACCATTTGTTAAGTGGAATAATTATATAAAATAAAATTATTGGTAAGTTTAATGAAATTCATATGAAATTTAAACATGTTTAATACAATTTAGTATGTTCAAATCAATCAATTTATTTCCCATTCAAAAAAATCTTTTTTTTAAATAAAGTTTATTTCTTTAATGCTTAAAATCAGTCGTTCTATTTTCTACTTTCTTTTATTCATTAAAAGACTGCAGTTCGTGACAGATTTCCGCGGTACAGACCTATTTATAAGAATCTACATTCTAAGGGAAAATTCTACATAGTATTTAGTTTTCACGTCTATTTTTACTTCGCATAAGGTATTTTTACAGCTTTTATCTTTTTTAATGGGTCGCAGTCTAAAAGATTAGTCATGGGTTCGAATCCTGATTTTACCAAGAATCCACTTTGTGAAATTCCGCAAGTGCGACTTAAAAAAATATGAGAAACGGGATTTCAACTTTCTCGAATGATGTTGTGTGGTAGTTAATAAAATACAAATTAAACGCCCCAGCTGAGGTGTGATTGCATATAAATTTGAAGTCTGCAGCCAAAAGAACCCATGTTCTTAAATTTCAATGTTAAATTAATTAATAAAATTAGTTGTCCATTTTTGTTATTTTTAATTAATAACACTATTTGATTACTATTATTTAAAATTTAATTTTTAGGTTTAAGAAATAATGAATAATTTTTAGCGATGCAATGAATATGGGACAATTTTCTTCCAAAAGTCATTCAATAGCTAATCCATCTAACATGTATATTTTTCATCTTTCTAGCGCAACGCTTCTATTAAATTCAATTACTAAAAAGCTTTAACTGTATTTAAGCACATTTGCTATTACAAATGTTTTAATATATGAGAGCATATTTTAATATTAAACTTTGTCAAACTACATAAAAATAATACAAACATTTCATATTACTAATTTTTCAATACTTTGATTGATTTTATAACATTGTAAATTTTTTGAAAAATATGTAAGTGATTAGGTAAATAGCTTTTATGTGTGTTTTTTATTTGGCTAAATTGTGCAAATTATATGCACTGATCATTACTTGAACTTTATTTTAGATTAGTGTTTTCAAGAATTGACTTTTTTTTTTTTTACCTTTCAAAATTATTTTATTTTCTCATAGGGATAAGAGTATTAGAAATTTAAATGAGCACATTTGAATTTTTTTTTTGCTGCTCATAAAATTTAAAATGTTGTGACGTAGTCTATAAAAAAAGGAATACAAACTTCGTAAATTTTTTTAATTGGTATGAAAATTATAGCATTTCGTTTCAATTGCAATAAATATAGAAAAAAATATAGATTTCATTTGTTGTAAACAGAGGGACCTTTTTTTAACAAGTGAAACAAATTTAGTTGATCAGTTCAAATATTAGCCGTTATACCCCGCGCGGCTAGTATTTTATATAATTAATCACTGAACAAAAAACTCATAATATTTCATATTTCGTACTCGTTGAAGACATTTAAATAAAACTGTAGATCGCTTACAATAAAATGACTGGTAAAAAAAAAGATTTCTAAACTGATGATTCTCAGACAAGAAGTGAGCTATAGTAGCGAAGCAGCAAAAATAAAGAAAAAGAAATTCTCAGTATAACTTGAAGGATAGTTTTCAAGTATTTGAAACACTCCCCAATTCTTGACAAAAGGAATTCCCTATTCTTGACACTCCCTTTTTTTGAATCTTTTGGACCATGCCGCAAAAACAGTACTATAGATTTGTTGACCTAAAAACGGTGTCTTTCTAAACATGAAAGATCAGAAGAATTTTTGCTTTAGTTTTGAACAAAAATAAAAGGGATGCTCATATTGGTAAATGTTTATAATTACAACATTTTTGTTCGTTCTCTATTATTATGAATGGAATATTAAAAGCTCACTCACACACACATTTACATTGAAAAGAATTTTTGCATCTTATATCTTGTTTAGGGGAAAAAATCATTCAATTATTTTGCACACATGTTTTTTAAAGTGTTTTACTAAATGAAACAAGAGCTTTAATAAATTTTTCTTAACTGAATACAATAAAAAAAAAAGATCATGTAGGATTTTAAGGAATAATGAAATTTTTCAAAAAGGCATTTGCAAACCTCTAAATTTTTTGTTCTAAATTGCATTAGTTTGTTTTATAAATAAATGCTAAAATTTTGGTGTTTTAATTCAAAATAAATATATTTTAATCGATGATTGATCGATTTCCTGTTAAATCAAGTAATACATATAAGATATAAATTTTATCCCTCTTTCAGAGGAATCCTGCCTAAGTGTCATGATGTTTCAGTTGTTACAAAATCTAAATTAATTACATGTGAATAATTCAGGATTCATTTTCCACACATATTATTATCTGGAACAGAAATGAATTTTCTTGAACTATTCACTAACTTACGCAATATTATCAAAAATTTTTTGTAAATCTTTATTTTTTTCAAAAAACTATTAATAAAAAAATAGAGAAAAGCAATGAGAAATGTGAAATAAAATACCATACTACAAGTATATATTCACTTCCAAATTATATCTTTTAACTATTATATCGAAAAAACACTTTGTATGAATTAATCTTTGTGTATAATTAATTAGCTCTGAATAAATATAATGGAGGTAAATTCAAAGCATTTGTTTTGTAAAAAAACAACTTTTACTAAAGTCAGGGCCGTTCCTAGCAGGTGTGCAGCGCGTGTACCGCACGCGGGCGGCCGCCAGGCCGTATATGTTCTATCAAACAAAAAAATTTCTTACTAATTTCTCAAAATAAAACTTATAATAAATCGAATAAAGATGCTGAATTTTGTACAGTTACTGAAAAATCAAGTGTTGATTTCCCGATGACACAGCATAATTTTTTTAAAAAAGTAGAATGTTAGTGCATGGTGTGTTGGCCGATTGTCCATAAATGTCTACTCTCATCTGATAGCAAAATTCATGGTGGAGCCGATAATATCGCATTAAAAAAGGGTTTTGTTTTGTTTTTATTTAATAGCTGCAGGCAGTGCACAGTGGGTCGATGTTTAATAAAGGCGTCTCGAGAGAGAAAAGATTTTTGCGAAAGTTGCTTTACGAAAATATTTAATACGGTTAATCTAATAATGTTTAAACTCAATATGAATTTGGCGAAATTAAAATTTTCTTTTAATAATAATCTTACAATTTAGAAAAACAAAATAGGGGAGTGAGTGAATATTAACGTCACACTGTTCAGCTACACGGGGGCTTTTGGCGACGGACCACGTAATTTTTAACCATGGTCAAGTGACGCGGACGACACCTGAGCTCCTAACTACCACACCACACCAACGGGAGGACGTTTGAGTTCTGGACAGATTTAACGTGCATCGCTTCCCTACACGGCGGGTCTTCAGCGGTACTGGGCTCGAACTCATGACACCTTAGCCATGATCCGATACCTTGACCCCTTGGCTACCGCGGCCACACAAAATAGGGGAAAGAAGTGAGAGAGGTTTTTGCCTACGGTTTTACAACGCTTATAAACAATGCTCGTTTTCCTTTTAGTGAGTTATATCTCTAGAGATATAACTCACTTTTGATATATCTTTGATATATCAAAAGGTATTTCTTGTAGTTTTATTTGGTATTAAGTTATAAGAGAAAAATTCTTGCAGCTTCTTTTGACTTTTGAGTAAATGATTTTCATTACAAAGCCTGTTTGAAAAACACTTCAATATTCACATAGTATTATTAATGTTAGAGAAGTTCTAAATTTAATTTTATGTTGTAGGAGCTTAATGGTACTTTAGTATTATGTTAAAAAATAATGCTAGTTTTATGCGGGGTTTTTTTAAAGTCCTAATTGTAACCAGATGCCATATAATCAAATAGGCGAACCAAGCGATTCACAACATAACACTAAAACAGAAATAAAACAAACGTTATATTAAAAGCTACTCTTGATCCATATATATATCTGGCCGCTTACAAGTACACTCCTAGTTGGAGAATAATTTCATATGATATAATCAACTTAGCCCCTTACCGGGATTACTATTGTCTCTAGGTTAGCAGTCTCTAGGGGAAACTGGACCCATGTCCGAGGCGATAAATTTTAAGGAGTTGAGGCATTTTAACCAAATTTAAAAAATACTTTTTTTTTGTTGCGAATTGGTATGAAAATATTTTTTGAAATATTATTATTTTTATTTGGAAACACCTTATTTAAATACCTAAAATTTTATTTTAGACTGAATTGAAATGCCAACTACTGCTAGTAAAATTTGTGTATATAACACGACTATATTTTTTTTTAAAAAATAAAAATTACACTGCATGGCGATTTGTTGTAGCAAGTATATGGGCCCCCGACCTCCGGATATAAGTACAAACGATTATCATTTGTATATGGTATTACTGCGTTAAGGGTGACAAATATGCATAAAATAATATTTTGTTTAGAGCAGAAATTTGAAGAATGCAAATTGCAATTCTTCAAAATTCTGCTCTTATGTAGAATTAAAAATTATGTTTGTGTTAAAAAGCTATTGTGTTTACTTTTCTAATTTATAAATATCTATAAAAATTTACTTGCATTTACATACCCATTTTAATATTTGACTAGTTTTCTCACAGAATTTATTTTTAAATATATATTTGATTTATTTTTTTGCAATTTCCAATTATATATTTGTATCTAGCAATGTGAATCTGGTATTTCATTTCATGTATCTTATTTTCTTATTCTGTACTGTGCACGTTTTAAGTCCGTTTTTTTATGTGTTGAACCTTGAAGAGTTCGAGGGTGGTGTGTGCGTTAAATCATGACATTTGATATGTTTTTCTTATTTTCTTCTGTAATTTTCTCACCACCCCGAGTGGGTCACAAAGGACATTCTTTCCACCTACAGGATGTTTGGTGTCAGCTAACTTAAAGGGGACAGAGGCAATAAGAATTTTTGGAAGATAGCGAGCTACAGAACATGTTTCATTTTAGTCTTGAATGTTGTTATTCGAAGTTCAAACAAACACTTCTCTACTATCATCAGACTCATTTTCGAAAAAATGGCCTGCTAAAATTGGCACAATTCAATCTGTTACATTTAGCTCGTTCGAAATAGCAACAGGTATTTATGTTTTTAATTTCGAATTAATTTGTATTTTTAGGACTTAAAATAATACACAAATTCATCCTGTAAGGTGCACCTCCGAATAAGGCACAGCTAATGTTGCTACCAGTCTCTTTGAATTTGGATCACATGTATTTACCTCTTACTAAGGGACGTTCAATTTAAGTGACACTGAAAAAGCTTCTTTTTTTCCTTTTTTGTAAAATTTTAAGATTTCATTTAAATTTAAGAGTTTCTCTTTAAATAAATTAAAAATAGTGCTGTCCAAATAAATCAATGCAATTTAACAGAGGATCGAAAAGAGAAATAAAATGTTGCAACATTGTCTGTTCCATGTTTTGATTTAGAGACAAAACAGAATATGTAATAAAGCGATTGCAACTCGTGGGGGCGTGTTTTCTTTGGGTTTACATAAATAAAAACGCTAGTTTAGGTGGACATATTGCACAGGCTTTCAAAAAGATCCGTACAACTAATTATTTTTAATAAGTTTCTGCATGTACAAGATTTTATTGCTGATTTCAAACATTTATACAGTAATTAAACTTTTTTATCAAGAATTTTTATTTTTCTTGAACTTCAAATTTAAAAAAATCTTGTGACTAAGGTATTTATTTACATATCATTTATTTAAAGATTAATACGTCTTGAATTTCTAATTAATTCGCATTAAACGACAAAATACCAAATATCTGGTCTGGTGGGTTTAAATTTCTGGTTTTAAGACATATTGTCAAACACAAGGTTCCTTATTGGAAGGTACTACTATATTTTTACCCTATTAAGATAAAGTGTTAAGGAATATTCTATTGCATTTGCCTTCATGAAAAAGCAGACTATAAAAATAATATATTTCGTTTTAAAAAAAGTCTTTTAAAAAAATATATGCGTATACATTTATGTAATAAATAAATTCACATAAGTGCATAATGATTTTAACTGAAAGTATTATCGAGTTAAAAGAAAACAAGTAAATTTTAAGGTCAATGAAATTATTTTGTATTACGTATCCATAACTATAGTTAAGAGTACATGGTTTGTAAAATTTCATCTTTTGATTAAATTGAAATAATATTAATAGATGCTTATTTTTAGCGCGTTTTTCACGTAGTGTAAAAAAAGCGCTATTAGGACGCAAATTTCGTCTTCGTTCCATATTTTGTCGTACCTTTTTCTCAGCCAATAAGCAACCGATTCGCCTCGGGTTTTTCGGCATTTGGTCGCATTTGTGCCCTAGATGAGCCGAATCATATTTAAATTTAATAATTTTAAATTTTTTTTATTTTTAAGTATAGTACTACTTTTTGTTAATAAAAAGTTGATGAGTTGCATTATTGTAAAATACAACATGTGAAAAACGCGCTAAAATTACTTGGCCATGCCAATGATTGATATCTTGTTTTTCATAAGACAGCTTCCACTTCCTGAGCAAGACATGCACATTCGTCATTACTGTTCTCAGTATTTAAAAAAGTCGCCTCATTTGTCTTCTTTATTGTAATTTTTTTTTCTGAATCATGTAAGTTATTATAACACATGTATTTTTAGATGGTTTCTCTCTCATCAAGAGAAATATAGTAATATTATGTTGTAAGTATAAATATATTCTTATAAGTAATTGTGTTATTGCTGATCGAAGTATCGAAAATGCATTTCCGAAAAATTCTTTCGGATTATGTAATCATTGAAATAACTAGCCTATTATTATTAAGTCAATAATAGGCTAGTTATTTCAATGTTTACCTTCTTGAACTTAAAGAGAGATAAATTTAACAGAATTATTATAAATTTATTTTCAAATAAAATTGAATGTGTTAATATTTAAATGTTATCGAAAATATACCGAACTGACATTTTTTTAGGATGCTAAAAGACGGATTTTTATTGGAATGAGAAATATAATGCACTTTATTATTATTATAATAACCATGAAAATACTGTAAGACCCGTAAACTGTATAAGATCGGGGTGCGAATTAAAGGCAAGGCTGGAAAAAAGTTGTGGTATTAATGCGGAGCAACGAAATGTATACAATGGAGAGAAAAAAGCGATGACAACCCATCATTGAAAGAATGATAGCTAAAATAAAATTTTTAGCCAGTCAAAATTTGGCATTCAGAGGAGCAAGTACGAAGTTGAGGTAATGGTAATTTCTTAAATGCAGTTTAGATATTGGCCAAATTTGTACCAGTTATTTCAGAAAACCTTAAATATGTCAGTAAATACAAAAATAACAAAACATGTATTAAGCACAGCTTAGGGCAGTATTTTCAAAATGAAATAATTACTATTTTAGCTGAATCTCTCTAGTCATAATAATTTAACACAATTTTATTACTACTTTTACTTAATCAACCAACACAATTAAAAGGAGAGAATGCACTAAACATTGAACCCGGAAGAGCAATTGTCTAGGATTAATTCAACTATCATATAAATAAAAGCACTTATCTGAATACTGGAACGCTCGACTCCTACGTTTGAATTCTCTTTAGATAACTTGTTTAACTTATAAGACCTCCGGTCGTAATCCTATTCACAATTCAATCTCAGCTCTCAACCATCAACCATCATCGTCTATTCCAAAGCTAACGTTTAAATAGAAGTACACAGTTGGCTAAATCTCGTCTACTTCACCGCGAGAAAGGTTTTCAACTGAACTCACAGTTAAAAAGAATAATTTTACCCAAGAGGATTAGTGGAAGATTCACGGACAGTAAGGTACATATTTTTGAATTTTTTCTAGGCGTTTTTAGGAATACTCCACAAGAAAGGCTTTCAGATGGACACATTCTATATTGAATCCGAAATCTCTGAAAAAAATTGATTTTACCAAAATAATTGACAAATTTGCTTCTCAGAAAGCCAAGAAAAGTTATTTTACAATTATTTATTATAAATAGTCTTTGTAGAAGAACTGATTTATACACTTTTCGTTTCACGAAGTTTGTGCTTTAGTACTTTTTTTATTATATTATATTTTCTGAGTAAATACTGTGTTGTAAGTTTTGCTTTTTTAATTGCAAAATGTCTATTTTTATTTCAAACGTAATATTTTTTTTTATTACTTTATTAAAGTGTTTTGCCGTGATCATAGCCCATTATCTGATCAAAAAATAAAATTTTGCACTTCAAATTTTATTTGCAATTTTATTAATGTTTTACTTTTTACTCTTATACAGGTAGATGAGTTTATAACTTCAATATATAAGTATTAAATAAGTAATTAAATATGTAAGAATTATAATAAGTAAGTAAATATGTAAGTATTGCACTAAGTAATAAAATATTTAAGTATTATAATAAGTAAATGTGTAGGTATTATAATATGTAATTAAATATATTATTAAATATAAGTATTAGTCAAAGTATGAAAAATTCTCTAGAGGGGCGGCACATTAGGTCTTCGCACGCGGGCGGACGACACCCTAGGATCGGCCCTGACTAAAGTATTTGTTTATTTCTAAAAATATGAGAGATTATTTGCTTTAATATATATATATATATATATATATATATATATATATATATATATAATTAAGATAATATGATAAAGATAAAACAAATAATTCATTTAGAATAGTAAGAGATATAAAATTTCTAGATTAGATCCAGTCTTAATATATGTTGTCTAGAAATTCTTATATTGATTATACTAAAATGTGAATTTTTTCATAATTATAAATTATTATTTTCCTCAGCAGTGGAAAAAATAAAGACTATTTGTAATTTGATATTTATGTCATGTATTTGTAAAAATAATGTAATTTGCCTTCGTCTTCAAATGATAATAATTCCTTACTTTGGCAAAGGTTTATTGGTGAAGCACCTCGTAATTTTGAATCTCGGTCAAGTGACGAGGACGGCATATGAGCTTCGACATGCTCGCGCCCCCTTGTAAGATTATCCCACCCCCCCTAGAGGAGCGCGCCCCACAGTTCAAAAAACGTTGAATTAATTGATTTTGTTTAACTGATATTTGTTTTAAGTTCTGAAATTAAGAAAATGATATGAATCATATTTTTATTGGGTATGGTCTTTAAACAAATCAAAAGTAATGCTATGACATCTGATTGGCTATGACATCTGAAAAAAATCTAAGTCTTGTTGATTAAAACCCATTCTTGTTTTGCAAGGAGAAAAGTGTTTTCCAGAACACATTCTTTTTTTCAACATTCATTTTAAAACTTTGCAGTTGGCATAATATATTCAATCTTCAGTAATAACATGATATTTTTAAAATCATTTTCTGAGTTTTTGAGATTTACATGTTTTTAAATGTTTATTAACTTTTATTAGAAAACAATGGATTAAGGAGCACATTAATTTTGTTATTTCATCATTGTCTCAATGCAAATTCTATTTTAATTTTTACATGGATATTTAAACCATGTCAATTATAACTTTTGTTAAAATTGTAGTTTAATATGGTTCAAATATTGAAATATAAATTGTACAAAATGGAAATCACTCATTTTCAATGAAAAGAATTTTTACATCTTATGTCCTGTTTAGAAAAAAAAATTATTTAATTATTTTATACAGATGTATGTAAAGGTGTAAAAGTAATTAAAAGAAATAATATAAAGGAGGATTCAAAAAGACATTAGTTAATTCTAGAGTTTTTATTTTGATTAGTTTCATAAAAAATACTAAATTTTGAAATGTTAATTTAAGATAAATATGTTTATATCCCTAATGAACTCTTGATTGATGAATTTCCTGTTCATTCAAAGTGGTGCAGCAAAGATATCAATTTACAGTCACCCCTTTCCAGGAATCCTAGAAGCCGTGATGTTTTGGTTGTATAAAATTCTAGCTTTATTATGCGTGGATAATTCGAGATTTATTTTCTGCACATTTATCATCTGGAGTAAGTAAATATAAGTGTCACACTATTCAGCTACTCGTGGGCTTTTGGAGACTGACCTCGTAATTTTGAACCACGGTCAAGTGACGAGGACAACACTTGAGTTGGCACTCCCTCTCCTAACTTCTACACCCCACAAACGGGAGAATGTTTGAGCATCGATAGATTTTTTTGTGCATTGCCCCCCTACATTGCGGGTCTTCAGCGGTGTTGGGCTCGAACTCATGATACGCTAGTACCACGAGTCCGTTGCCTTGGTCACTGGGTTACGGCGCCCACTTTTATTATCTGGAGCAGAAATGAATTTTCTTATACTATTCAGAAACTCATACAATATCAACAGCTTTTTGCAAATTGCTATTTTTTCGAAAATCTGCAATTAATTAAAGAGAAATATAATGAAAATTATGAAATGTGTAAGATACTGTACTGTATCTATATATATAAAGGAGAAAAGCGACTCACTCACTGACTGACTGACTGACTGACTGACTGACTGACTGACTGACTGACTGACTGACTGACTGACTGACTAATCACGATATCTCCGGAACTGTTCAACCTACAGACTTGAAATTTGGTACACAT
>BMAO01034396.1:0-80887 GCA_019973975.1 Trichonephila clavata | reverse complement strand
TATTTTGATCGTAAATATATATAATTTTCAGCCAGTATTCATTATTTGCTTACATGTATCAAAATGTTCAGAGCAATGGATTGAGTGTACTTGATAAGAAAATACGCTATAGAAAGTACATATCCAATTCCCCTATTAAATATTAAAGCTAGAAATTCGATAGGGTTCATTATCCTTTCCTCAAGGATAAAACAAGATTGCGTGCTGGATTCCATATGGCATTTCCTATGCTAGTAAATTGTAACTGACATCTATTCTTCCTAAAATGAGATTGTTCAGGGGCAATAATTTTTAAGTCTTACTTCATGCTCTACATAGAAGGACAAGAAAAACGGTGGCAAATCTTCTTCATATTACATTTTTGGGTATTGAAATTGTCACAATACAAAGCTAGGGAATAACAAAGCTTTAGATTTGTATGAAATTTACATTATAGTAAATACGAACCAATAGCATTCCGTGGCATATCCAAACAGACAGGAAAGTGTTATTTAAAAAGTTATAAAATGGAATGATATACACAGATGTGTTTTTTTTTCTCGAAAGTCTCATTCGATCACTTACTGAGTAAAATAGTTGCTTTGTAATGTATTACTTCTCATTGTGGCATCCCTGGTAATGAAAAGGCATATGAGCTGGCTAAAAGGTACTACTATAATTCTCGTTTCAAATAAACAGGTTTCTTATAAGTCTGTATTGACAAAAATCAGTAAGACCTTAAAGGCCAAGAAACTGCCACAACTAAAAGACGGACCAAGCGATATATCCTGGGATAGTGGCAAATATGATCCCCAAGACTAACTCAAAATCACCGCTGTTGATGCATTTAATCCAGCTATAAAGCTTGTCTGTTTATCTGAGCATCTTCACAGATTTCAAACAGTTGATATTTTACTTGTCTTGTTTGTTGTATAAGTACAGTGATAAACGCTGGGCCTTTTCTTGTCTTTTTAGAGCTCCTTCAAAACACTGTTTACTCTAGATATTTGGAGCCTTGAGACCTTTTAAATAGATTCCGAAGTTGATCTTATTTTAACCTCTTTGTAAATATCTTTCTTCCTTTACTTTTTTTATTTTTCTATAGCTAATTTTTTTTTTTTTTTACTTCAGACTTTTCAGTTTACATTAGTATATTATGTATTTTAATGCATTGTTACTGTATTCTATTTTTCTAATATCTGCATAACATGTGTAAGGATACTGGGTATCCTCATCTATATTAGAAATAAAAAAAGAATAATGGGTGTTTCTGTAAAGTGTAACGCTGACTCATGCAACATTTCTTGAACTTTGACCATGGTAAGATTTTGTACCTTAGGATAATCATTCCACGATGCTACTGCTCACACTGGTTATGATTACATACATGTTGTTCGATTGGGATGTGCCAGACTCTTATTGGCAATGATGTCCTGTCTTTCCAATGTATATTTATAGTGTTTATTTGTTACCCTTGACCAGAACGCTCTCCAGATCTAGCTATTAAGATCTTCTGGTTAAGTGTTGCAAAAAACTGGTGCGTCACTACTCGTTAATTGCTACTATCGAAGAATTCTTTGATTGTGTTTAATTTCAGCCTGGTTTATATCTACATGTGCCATTTTAGCTCATTTTAATTCGACGCATATCTGTATTAGAGGTTTTGTTCTACCAGAGAAGACATCTCAATATTAGATGTTTCTGTAAAGTGTAACGCTGGCTCGGGTAACACTTCTTGGACTTTGACCATGACAAGACTTTGTACCTCAGGATATTTTTTCCACGATGATACTGCTCACATTGGTTATGATTACATGCATGTTGTTCGATTGGGATGTGATAGACTCTTATTGCCAATACTGTCTTGATTTTCCAATGTATATATACTGTTTCTTTATTACCCTTGACCAGAACGATTTCCAGATCTAGCTATTAAGATCATCTGGTTTAGAGTTGCAAAAAACTGGTGTGTCACTACTCGTTAATTGCTACTATCAAATAATTCTGGCATTATGTTCAATTTTAGTCTAGTGTATATCTACATGTGCTATTTTAGATCATTTTAAGTCGCTGAATAGCAATGTTAGAGGTTTTGTTCTACCAGAAATGACATCTCATCTAATTTTGCATATTTGGGAATTTAAAGCACCTGTAACTGCAAGCTTGTGTACACGACATTATGATGCATATGCACAAAATATAAATTCGGGTTGTTTGCTTTCCTTACAGTACTAGCAGTAGAATTATCAGAAAATAAATGTGATCTATAACACTAGGGGACTTAGAATTTGTAACTCATTTCGTGTAAGAATCACCAATATAAAAGGATTAGTATTATCCAAAAGAATTTCATTAATTCCTTCTATGAAATTTTCTTTATTTTGCAAAATATGATTGTCCAATAACAACAAGATAAAATATTTCTTACCGAGTCTACTTAATGGTCACGACAATGAGCATTGTTAATGACAATTCATAAGTCAAAAAAAGAGCTTTAAATTCAAATAAACTTAAACCCTGGTGCAAACGAACGGAAGATTCTGAAAATAATGGAATTACACCTCTAATTCCGTCTTGTAGAAATTTGTCGAATGATAAATGAACTCAGAAATTACGGCAAAGAGAAGGCAATTGCTCCTCTAATTGCATGCTGTAGAAATTTGTCGAAAGTGAAATGAATGCAGTAATTACAGCAAATAGAAGGTAATTGAACAAAATAGTAACAATCAACAGGCATCGAAGTTTCTCTCTACCTCCCTTATTCATATCGGAATAGCATCATTATCTATATCACTCTATCACTCTTTTTTTTTATTGGCCACCGTAAGTGTTCTCATTTGTTCTGATTGTTCCAAATCGTAGAATGTTTTAGTTGACACAAGTACTATTTTGATAGTTGCTTTTTAAAATGGAATTATTTTTCAAATAAAAATTGAAAACAATTGTTAGGGATAAAAAAGTATCAAGCGCTGCACCATTTTGGAACCTTAACTAAATTGGTCATGTTTTGATACAATCTGTCTGGGGTAGTATGTAATGTTTTTCTTTGTAAGGGAGAGTCAAATTTAGAAGCTGTCATTTTCTCAAACCCCGTCTCAAACAGGTTACTTTAATTTTAACTAAACCAGCAAGGGATTTTGCACGATTTATTAATGCGAATAACAGCTCGTTTATGTAAGATCCTACTAGTGAAAAAAACACTGTAAAATTATGGAAATTGCAGTCATATTACCTAATAATCTAATGGGAGTGGTCTGAATTTTCCACACTTTCAAAAATATGTTAGTCATCCCTTACCGAAGTAATTTGGAATTTATTTTTATTTTTCCCGGAACTGAAATGACGTCTCCTTTCATACTGTATTTGATTTTGAGACACAATGTATGAAACAATAATTAAGCATTTCTGTTCATTTTTGTTCTTTATAACTAAGTAACAACTCCTTACAATTTCAAAAGTATTTAATTATTTATATATTCTACAAAACAACACACACACATATATAATCATATTTTTTAAAAAAAAATAAAATCAACCGTACCTGCAAATTGAAAGATAACTATTTTAGTACCTGAACAGATATCAGGTCTTTTGCAAACGTACAAAACAACAAACACCTCTAAAACTCTTCATCTGCAACTGAAACTTTAAATACATTAATAAACTTGACTGAAGTAACATCTTAACAAACGAAAAATAGAAAAAAAATCCAGTAAATTGCAAATGACTTGTTTTATGCTTAATAAATCGTGATATATTTTTTTCCGAAAGAAACTATTGATTAAAAGCTTTAGTAAGATTACAAAATTCATCTTTTTTTGACACAACTCATTACACTTTTCTTAATAATTTTTTTTAAGAAAATAGTTATGATTTATAGGATTTGTATCTTTAAAAAAAATATTAGTTCTTAGTGCCTAAAAATTTCGGAATTCTACATAAGCTTAGATTGTCATTTTTCGTTAATCCTCAATATTTCTAACATTCATTGAACATCCATATAATTAAAAAAATATATCCCGCCACGTGTTATTTTGACAAACTGCCACATCGCTGGGGTAAAGATGTCATTCTCTCTTGGGTTTTCTTTGTTTTCAGAGACAATGGACTGTTTTATATTTGATATTATTCTTGTTTTATGCTAAGTGGAAAATTTTTGAAATTCCAATTAGAGAATATTAATTTCCCCTATAATGAATATTTACTGACGTTTATGTTATGTAATTTACTTTGGTATAGATGATATTCTAGAAAATAGTGTGATATCGAAAAAAACCGCAAAAAATAAAAAAGGTTTATTTTTGTCTTTATGGGTAATGAATACTTGCTTGGAGAGTTTTCGTGAATTGCAGATGTAAATGTTACTCTTTGTGCATTGAAATCAGTTAATAATCCGATTTAATCATCAGATTGACTAGAGTGATACATTTAAGTGTGATGGTTCTTTAGTATTTTCATGATCTGGTTAATCTAAAGATTTCTTTTAAAATGTGCACCATACTTACTAAGTTCTCGTTAAAGTGGAAATAAAATAATGACTCGAACAGCAGCTGCACTCATCTTCTCACATTAATCAGTGGACTAACAATAGAGTAATAGTTTATACTACTAAATGAAAATTTCATTTAATAATCGGCCAAAGCAAGTAAAAAATTTTCACAGTTGTTGAAGTATAATATTTATTTATTCTAATGCCTATAGAATCCAGGTTTCAGAATCCATGTATAAATGAATACAAATTTAAAAGATTTGAAATTCCTATCACAAGTACGGAAATGAAATTTCAGAAAACGTAGTACAATTATGCCTCTTTGTTAGTGCACAAACTATAGACTTTACTTTAACCCTTAACCCGCCGTTGAGTTTTCGTCGTTTAAATCTTCCCTCGGCTGTTTGGGGATTTTTTTTTGTGCTTCCACCAAAGCGCTTTTTGTGAAGAGCGTACATTGAGGGTAAAGTTTTTCTCCTCAGAAATGTGAGTAAATAAAAATTCTTGTTTTTTAACCCTGATAAAACAATAACAAAAGTAAATCATAAATAATAATATAAAAAATAAATGAAACTAATTAATATTAAATAAATAAAACATGTTTTTAAGATTGCTTACATATTATTTGCATAGAATATACATATTGTTTTGCTTAGGAATTTCTTAGAGTATACTTTAAAATAAGATGACATATATAAACCCACCTCTCAATGATTTAATTCACTCCTAAAATTGATTATTGAATATCGGTTAAATTGCATTTGAATCTATATTATATCTATTAGTAAAAGAAACAACTACTTTAGAAGCGACAAACACCTTTGTAACAATACGGAATACATGTACATACGTGCAGCTGGTCCGCAGCGTTAAGGAATAGATTGAGATGAACGCGCTTAGAGCATCCATAACGATCAAGCGTTAATTTAATATTACGCACACTTATTTGGGCTCATTTAGACCTTAATGCATGACCAATGGATTATTTTATTGCTATTTAAGTTAAAGATATTTTGACAACAGTGTTAGTCAGTTTCATTAAAATATCTCCTTAAAAACACTTAATTCATCTTCTGTGCATAATTAATTTAAAATAAACGATTTAATATTCTTACTATGTGAAACCTTTTGTTTTTCTAACCTAAGTGAAGTATAAAGTTTTTTATAAGAAATTTGGAATGTAATGGAATGAATTAAATAATGTGTAGATTAGTTATACGAAACAAGTGTATGAACGGATTTCCAAATTTACCAGTTATATATATGCAGCTCTCCAGCAATCTTTTAAGTAGATATAAGGATCTCGGTAGCATTATTAATAAACTGAATGTAGAAAAATATTTGACTTTATACATAACTATATTTTCTATTGTATGCAATAAATATCGCTGAAAAATTCGGCGTTATCAAGTATGTGTTTAGTTCCTACCATTTGTTTTTTGAATTTCATTTTACGGGTTGAATAGCCAATTTGTTAAAAGTTGAGATGTGTGTACCATACAATCACAAAATAATGGTGATTTAATTATTGTATTTTTTGCAGTAAGCTCATTTTAGGTAAAAATGAAATATTTAATAGTGACTCGTTTCATTGGGTCCCTGAGGCTCCTAGAAAAACTGCTGCAGATCATTTCATAATTTTGAATGGACTTGGCTGTATGAGATCCCCTCGCTACAAAATTGATATTGCCAATTTGCCGGACTGTACTCTCTGTGACTCTGGTCAGCCTATACCCCTGAACATTTGAACGCGTGCCCTGCACTAAAATATTTTCATTGCATTGTCGAAAAATACTGGAAAGCACGTGTACTAATGACATAGTTACTATTTGTAGTATGTGGCATTTGTTAAAAAAATAAATGAAAGAACATTTAAGTGTTAGTAATGTAAAATGGCCCAGAAAAAATTAGAAAGCAGCAGAATTTTAAATTGAACTTTAAAGAAAATGTACTGCTTAATATTTATTTTCAATTGTGAAAGAAATGTGTATAATTTGTTTTAAGACTTGTCGCTTTTTTCTGCTATACAACTTGACACTACTCATTTTCATATCAGACTGAGGTCATATTTTTTATTTATAAACCGCAGTTTGAGAAGAAGTATTAATCTTATTTAATAATTCTATTAAATTTCCTCTGTTTCATGTTAAAAAATCGCATTTATTGCGAATCTGGGTAAAATGAAAAATTGAATTGTTTTTTTAAAAAGCACTTTTAGTCGCCTAGAAGATATTGCATCACCAAATTAAGATTTACGCCAAAAACACCACCGAAATATAGATTCAAGGAAAAAAATATCACCAAAAAGTGACAATAAGACACATGTTTCAAACATATCACAAAGTAAAAAATAGCATCCCTTCCTAAATTAGTAACAGAACTTTCTTTTAAACCAATTTAAGAATTTCCTTTCAGAAATTTTAAAGAACGTGATACAAATCTAATGTTTGCAGAAAAACACATATTTAGGTATTAATATATAAGATAGAAAGCAGAAGATCGAACAAAAATAACAGCTTTTAGATTTTCTGCTACGAAAACAACAATGAAATGATTTCATGTAAAACATGCATCCTTAAAAGTAATCATGTATATGAGTATAAAAAAATAAAGAAGTTGTTTTCACAATTTATTTTTAGCGCGTTTTTCACGTAGTGGAAAAAAAGCTCTATTAGGACTCAAATTTCGTTTTCGTCTGCGTTCCATATTTTGTTGTAGCTTTTTCGCAGCCAATAAGCAACCAATTGACCTCGGGTTTTCGGCATTTGGCCGCATTTATGCCCTAGATGAGCCGAATCATATTAAAATTTTCCCATAGTTTTTTCCGAAATTTCCTACAAATTTTCCTGAATTTCGCTAATTTATAACAAAAATTTTTAAATTTTACCTAGTTAATTTATTGTTTGCAAAAATTTTAATTTTAATTAATGTAGTAGTTAAGTTATTATTAATTGTATATACTTTTCCTTGTTAAACTTAAGAGAATAAACACATAGAAGAGAGTTTTATGCCTAGACAAGGAGTTAAGTCACTTGTTCGGGCTTTTGTAGCTTCTGTATTATTTTATTTTTTTTATTTTTTATAGTGCTGATACAGATTTGTGTCATTATTTCTTTTCAGCTCAACAGTAGTACATTTAGAGGAGTGGTATAGTACACACACACACACTACTTTCTGTTAGTAAAAAGTTCATTAGTGGCATTATTGTAAAATACAACGTGTGAAAAACGCGCTAAAATTACTTGGGCATGCCAATGATTGATATCTTGTTTTTATGTTGATAATTATAATTTATATGTTATCCACTTTAAGGTGGAGAGAGAGTACATAAAATGTGTTATTTGGATAAAATTGAACACATTTATGATTACATTTTTATTCGATTATCATTTTTCATTCAGTTAAATAAATAGCTTTATATGTTACATGTAATTAATCGCAAGAGAAATAAATATCCCAAAATTAAGCTTCTACTTTTGAAGGATTTACTTAAATCTTTTTTAAATAACTATCAATTAAGAACATTATTATTTAAGGATTTCAATCAGTAGGGCTTTGGATATATTCATTGAACTTCGAAGTAAATAAATAAAATATCGCTGGATGAACAGATGTTAGATAGATGAATAGAGAGAGTGTGAGAGAGAATCGAAAGACACAGCAAGGAAACTAGTTAAAACTGGAAAAAGAAGGTCTGTAAACTCGGCTGAATACCCCTTGGTATCTTTTTCCTAATTAAGTAGAAATACACGGGAAATAAAATAGTACTTTATGGGACTTCTCATGGGAAAAAAAGAGGAATCTTCGCCAGAATTTTTTTACAAATACTTCGTATGTGTCTTCATAATACATGAAAGGATAAATAACATTACTTTCCTGTTACTGGTGAACTCTTCTTTGGTTCTTCGAAAGCTACATTTCACGCTCGGTTGAGCTGGATTCAAAGTGTTTTGTTTCCTTTAATTGAAAGGATGAGTTTTAAAGAAATTGGATCCTAGATCCAATGTATCTTTCTCCAATGTGAAAAGGAGGAACTACTATATCCCTGTCTAGTTAAAATATTCCTGTATAGAATGGTGAAACTCTACTTTAACAAAAGCAATATTTTCTGTTGTTATCAAATGCTTAACGATTGTAAAAATAATTTTATGTACACACAAATATCTTTAGTAACTCTATTGCCTTTTAAAACTAGATCGAATACTAAATATATTAACACAAAAAAAAAAAAGGATTTCCTTTCATTTTGATATATAATAGCCTACAAGATACGTTCTGTTTATTATTATGATTAATTGCATGCAATAAGAGTTTTCATACTTTTTTAACATAATTTCCTATTAATATTATAGGATGATAAGTTTTGAATTGTTGGAGAATTTTCATAAAAAAAAGGACATCTTGATAGTTTAAGAAATTTAAAACCAATTTTTACATTTCAGAAAAATAACAAGCCTTTTGTGTTATTAATATTTATGATTTTTTAAATATATAAAATGATTTTCAAATTGCACAAGTCTTTATTTCTTTTTAGGAGAATAATTTTAGGCAGGTTCAATTGGAATTTCGGATTTTTAAGTGAATATATAAGGTTAAATATATATATTTTTTAAATCTGCTTATTTAAACAGATTATTCTCCATTTGTTTCGATACAACTTTGTCAGCAAGGTTTTGATGCATATATGTCTGTTTTCAAGAAATTCTGATCCTTAGAATCGATAAACCCTGATATGAAATTTTTCAGACTGCGATCTTTTTTGCCCGTAAAAACTGTTGTAAATATTAAAAAAGGAAAAGTCCGTTTACTGTAAAATCCAGTAAACTAGCTAAGTTCTGCAAAATTTCATATTTTAATATTAATTTCGAAATTGTTTCGTACAACGTATTTAACCGAGCGTTGTACTGGATAAGTATTGGGTCAAGTTAATGTGAGCACAATTATAAATTTTTAATGCATTCCATTAAAGTATTGGCAGCATAACATTAAGAGGATTTTTATGTTGTTCAAATGTAATTTTTAAGTGCCTTGAAGGAATGTGAATTGTTTAAAAAAATACCTTGTTCATTAAAGGGGGAAGGTAGTATAACAAATGAAGCACATCATGCATGTTTCAGTTTATCTTATGTTTAATATTGTTGATGAAGTTACAAAAATTGTTTAAAGGATTTACTTAGGAAACCGTTACCAACAACTTGTGACTGATTTCTACTAGTTTCTTCTTTTTTTATTTAAAACAAAATGTTTATTTCAACCAACCTTCATCGAGGAACCAAACGTGATTTATGTAAATGAGGAATATTATATAAATTCGGGTTTCGCGAGTTGAAAGAGAGTGAAGTAAGAGGACAAGTTAAGTGAAGTAAAGTGAAGCAAGTGATCTGTTGACACGTAGTTGTTGACAAGCTGATGTTGATACGTTTGATGTGTGCAAGTAGAATTGGTTAGTGAAGATTGAAAAGCAGTTGAATTAAAGATTACAGAGTGTGGAGCCATCGTCATTTGATCAAGCTAAAGAAAGTGCCTGAATTTTCCCGATAAGGGTCCGAAGCATTAAGGATACAGGTATCGTACTCTTAATTAAGTAAAAGCTGATTATTAGTGTGCGACATAGTTGTAAATGAAATTACAACTACAAATTTTAAGCTGTCTTAGATTCAGTTGAGAGTCTGTAATAGTATTTGAGTATCTCACCTCTACACTCTACCATTGTTTACATACTTTAAATTAGAATTGTGTTGTGCCTATTTCATAATTATTAATAAGAATTAATAAACCAAATTAGATTGGAATAAAGTCTGTGGGTTATTTAGTTCCTCCTACACATCTAGCCGGGTTTACAGATAGATATGATGGTTCGAATGTAAGGTGTAACCAGAGGTTACCACAAACTTACATAGCTGCAATTAAAACTGCAACACCGGGAAGGAAGCTCGATTTATATAACTTCACTTATTGCACGCTCTAAAGCATGGTAGGACCAAAATTAAATCAATCAGCTATCGTGTATGTTAGCTAAAAATGCTCTAATCGATTAAGCCTCGAATCGAACTGGTATGGATAACGGATACAGGCAAGTCATTCTATGTTGCATTAAGTCTTTGGCACAGTTCATCAATTTCATTTGCTGAGAAGTGATGACAGTCCGATCTCTCTTAAATTGATTGCCACATGTTTTTAATGGGTTTGCAAAATATGCTGTTTAAGACAAGTGTCGATCATCTGTGTCGGGGTGGGTTAGTACACGACGCGCACTTTGCTGTCTTGTGCTATCTGGTTGGAAGTAGACGTTTTTGAACTTTTCAAGGTAGGACACAACCCTCGGCTTTAAGAACAGGGAAATAAAAACCGGTTGCTCAAATTACCGATGACTCATATAAGAAGGACTTTTGCAGTGTACTCAAAAGTTTCCACAATATTACACCAGGATTATGACATAGTATAGCAGCAACGAATTCAGAGGCCAACTGCAATCTCTTATCTGTCCCCTGACGTTTAAATGTCCATCTTAAATCTGTAAGAAGAACCTGGACTCATCTGAAAAGACAACTCATCTGTACATTTTTGTCAGTGGGTTCCGCACTCTCACTGCAAAGTAAAAAAAAAAATCGCCACAATGATCACCGTGGAGCTAGTCTATGACAAGGCTGTCAACCCTTGGCACGGTGGAGTTGTAACAGTGGCACGCAAAGGCTTACAGATACATTTTAAAAAATTTTAAAAGATTAACCATTTTTGATTAGAAATTTTAAAAATTAACCATTTTTAAAAACTAATAATTTTGAAAAGATATACAACCATTTTTTTTTACAATTGTATTGAAGTAGGTTTGTCTCAGACAAAATATCTTAAAATTAGAATCAAAATATGATAATGAAAAAATGTGTTTTCTGATACGAACGTAATAAAATAAATATCACTCAAAACTAGCAGATGTATGCCTAATATGTATAACCTATTTTTTTTAGAATCTGCAAGAACTCTAATCCTGATATAGATGACATGGTAAAAAAAGTAGTAATTAAAAAGCCGCATTAAGTAAATACTGAGGGTTCAATAATTAGTTTGAACTGAATTATTCAAATTGCTTATTTTTATTATAAATATATATATATATATATATATATATATATATAACCTAATTGATTGAACTTGTAAAAAGTTTATTAAAATAAAGACTTAAAAATTTGTACTTTCGTCTTATTTAATATATTACTTTTAAATGGTGACTACATAGACTTGCATTAAAAATTTGCTGTTTGAGTAAGAATAACGTAATAAACATATAAGTAGCATTTATTTTTTTACTTCTCCATACTTGTCGGTTGGTAAACTTGGAAGTGGCACACATAATTATTTTTGTATCAAATAGTAGCACTCTTCCCAAAAAGGTTGGTCAACCCTGGTCTATATGATATTCCATAATTTATCCCTCTGTCCGTGCACGTACTTGTACTGCAAACAAGCACATTTTCTGATTTATGGTTTGTGATGCATCTGTACGATCCTACAATATCGACCAGACAACATAGGGGCGTTACTGGTGTGAGGTCACAGACGTCCTTCTTAGCGTTTAGTATGACTTTCCTGAACTCTTCGATTCCTTATCTGGAAGGCAGTTGTTGGACTTCTATCAATACTAATAGCACTCTTATGGAGTAATGAACCAAGCTGCAAATCGGCTACAAACCTGGCACTATCGGATTAATACATGTGCTTGTATGAATTTCTCTTTATACGAAGCATAACTTGATCTGTTCGCAAGCAGCCAACATTCAAATGCGATTTTCGAATGAGAAACTGGCTGCGTAAATACATTCTGAGATAATAAAAAATACAAATTTACAAAAATATAATATACTTATAAATTTATCAGTACTGCACAATGTATTTGATAAGTGATTTAACAATACTAAGTAAGAACAAGTTTAATCATTATTAGTGAACCCATGAGCTTTTATAAAATTATATCCAAAATTTAAAGCTTATCTTGATAATTTATACAACTTATAATTAAAGTCGTATTGTAGCTCTAACGACAATGTGCTTTATTACTGAACTTAATAAATTATTATTCTACGGGGGGTGGGGGCTGCTTTGAAAATTATGATTGAAAATTGGGTCACAAAGATTGAAAGTTTGAGAAGCACTGATTTACATAACCCAGTACCTTCCTTCTGTCATACGAATTTGGCATTACTTTCATTTCTCCTTGAGGGTGTTACAATTTTAATGACCAGCACATACACAATGTGTATTCACTTTCAGTGAAACCAAAACCGGTGAAACATTCATTTCTTTTGAAATATCAACTACCTGTCGAGTAAAGATTGTCGTTAAAGACTGTCCCACATAAGGCGATGTTAAATACAGTTTTGTAGATGATTCAAAAATTTTAATGGATCAGATCTAGCAATCTATGGATCAAATAAGTAATGTGCATAGTAACAGTCTTCGAACTTAGAAAAATGACTCAGAACCTATCTTAAATAATCCATGGAGCTCGTGAAATGCACTTAATGCATAAATAAAAAGTTTTTTGGTAAAACACACACACACACACACAAATATTCATAGAAACTTTCAAATTACATAAAAATAAGTTAGTTTTATTGAAAAAATTTCAATTTTCAAAAGTCTATTTTTTTATTAACACTAAATATGTACATTTTCTAGATACTTGAGGTAACCGAAATGTCACTTTATTTCGTTATTTTTATTTCCTGTAGCTTTTTTTCTTTTCTTTTTTTTAAAAGTCATTTAATGATAAAGAACCCATAAAAGGTATTTTTAATGAAAATACATTTTACCTAAGCTTTTCCTAACCTATTTTAACATTTAATTTTTTTTTGTGAGTGTTTATATTCTATCTGAGGATGTAATTATATTATGCATGTCAGATTTAGAAAATAATTACTTCCTGTTCATGATGTTTAGAAAAAGAAACTTAATGATAATAAGAAAGGCTGATAAATCGTCATGCTATCCGCCGCTTTCTTATCAACAAGAAGTTTTACACATTTAAAAAAAAAAAATACACCTTTTCATTAAATGTTTTTTTTTTCACTATCTGTCTTTTTGTTTGTTTCGCTATGAAAATTATATTTCCTAAAATTTAAGAAGAAGGCAATTAGATTTAATTTCCTCCCTTCTCAATTTGCTTTTTATTTTTCCTGGAAGACTATTTTTGTATTCCTACATGAATTTTTATTGAGCAATATTGTCAATATTATTATTAAAGTATCCTACTACTTACGAAAAATGTTTTTTTTTTTAAAGTAATGATATGGGGATTTTTTAATGGGTTTTTTAGATTTATATAGTACATTTTAAGAAAAATGCTAACATTAAGAAGAGAAAAAAACTATTACTATTAAAATTGGGAAAATAATTGATTAAAATTTATGAAAAACTACATAAAACGGGCTGTACAAACTTATTTTATGTACATATTCTAAATTTTTCCAATTTTGATGCGTTTCTTTGCTGGTCGTTTTTGAAATAACTTTCAGGATTAGAGATATTCTAATATTCTTACAGAAACTAGTGAGCTTTATCTAAGTTATTATATGAACTTTCCTTATAGAAAACAGTGATTATATTCACATAAGGAACAAATTTTGTATTAAAACAGTGAATGATACATCTGAACGTTAAAATACTACTATTATATACAGAACAACCCCGGGCTGGGCAAGGTTGACTCAACATTTTATCCCTTCAGTGGTCCGATAAAAGGGTGCCAAGCTTCCTTGGGATCTTAACAGTGGGAGTTCCACATCAAATTGACCACCTGACCGGAACATCTGCTCATGCACCTCAGGACCCAAGGTCACGTATACTGAGTTGGGCAGAGTAGGCCTTGACCTTCTTGGGCTGTTACACCATCGAGTTACATTATATAAAGAACATACACAAATAATTTTAGTTAATTATTTTTCAAATTTTTTTTAACTATTACTTTTCCCGTTTAAACATTATAGTATAAGAAAACACATTTTAAAGTTTGAAAGTTTTTTTTTAATAATTAACAATTCCATATTGGTTAAAAATTCTCCTGATTTATTCGTAATGTCTTTCTCTCTCTCAGACAATACACACTTTCTGTTTTTTAAGAATCTTGAGATTTTTTTTTTGTTGCAGTTAGCAAGGAATGTCTCTTTGTGTCGATAATTATTTCTTCTTCAATTTCAACACCTTTTGAGAAGCGATTGGTCGCATAAGTCTATGTATGTGTAGGGACATCTTATGAATCTTAGAGGCCCAGGGCCTAGAGACATCTTATGAATCTTAGAGGCCCAGGGCCTAGAGACATCTTAATGTTTTTGAGGCCCTGGGCCCCAATACAGAAAAAGTCCCTACCTGAGATCTTTATAGTGTATGTCATGCACTGCCAAATACTTTTACAAACGGTAATTTGAAACAAATAAACGTGAACAACTCACAATCTCAAAAACTTAGACTTAAGCCGGCTTGGCCGATGGTCGCATTTCAACTAAATGAGTTGAATGATTGCTTATTATTAGGCCTAGACATGAACTAGGCCTCTATGCAATCTTATCACTTTTGCCAGTTGACATGCAGTTTGAAATGCCCTGCTTCTTGGAGATTATGTACGGGAATAATATTTGACCACATTAAAATTATCCGGATCACGATCTTTTTAAGATAGAATTGAGAACGAAACGAGGCCGATGGTGAGACCCTGGGCCTGGGCCAGTTGGCCCATGCCTTAAGACGTCCCTGTGTATGTGATATTCAGAGTGTTCAATACAGCAGTTCGTAGACCAGGTGTGTGCACAACTCTTCTTCTTTCTTGACCTTTTGGTACATGCACTAAAAAATTGGGTTCAGAAGAGCTTTGTCCATATGCAAGTTTTTAGTCGGTTGAACAGCAATGACTACAGTCTGCATGTTAGACTGCATACAGTCAACATTACTTCCAATTACAATTCCAAAATAGTTTTGAAGTATATCGATGAATTTGGAGGTCAATCTACCTTTCTCTTCTAAATATTTCATAGATTTTTTTCAGTTTACGCAAACAAAAGCAAACTCTCTTCTGCACATGTCCTATGCACACATATTTAAATACGCTATCAATCCCATATGTCTCTTTCACATTATTGAAAGCCTTTGATTCACCATCCCCATAATACGGTGCATATCGAAGACCTCGGTTCGCTTCGGACCTTTCAAAAGTTCTATACGAACCAAAAGTTTCATGTTTGATGCTAACCATTTGTGGTTCTTACGCATGCTATATACCAGTGTTACACTTTTTTTTTGGAGAATACCGATGTTTTTCCAGTTTTTTTACACACTCGCAATATTGACTCAACACTTCTATGTCTGATATTTTTCAAGAGTCCACAGAAATTTCAGAAACACATGCATTAAGTGAGAAGGAACTACGCTTTTGCCATGTATCATCTACACTAACGCCACACTCATATGAACACGTCAGTCAAGAAGGATATCGCAGACTCCAACATGGAACTGTTTGCAGCTTGTGACGCATCATGCAGCAAATTAATTTCTTGTTATTGGAATGTACGTTTTTGACAGATAAAGAATATTTAGCATATTGAACAGATAGTATATTTCCAGTTGAAAATCCTTTGCTAATATTTCTTATTCCAAAGACAGTATGAAGATTTATAGGATTTAATTTATCCATCTTTGATGTGTATGTGAAACTTTTTGAGAAAGAACATTGTTTGCATTTGAGACTGAAATTTGACTGTACATCAAGATTCGAATCTACAGTCAAGTAGAGTTTTTGATTAAAACAAACAGATCAAGCATCATCATTTCGATGTCGAAAATTATGTTACCACTGAGAGAAATAGAGTTTCCGAATAAATTTAAAATAAACCATTACATAATCCTTTTCCCGATATATTTGAACTAATACTTCCATCACTTATTTTCTTTTAGAGTGTCCGAAAATTCCCAATAAACTTTCGATTTTCTGACGAATATTTATTTTGTGGCCCATGGCAGAAATAGAAAGGATATTTAAAATAAAGTTTTAGGAAGTACGAAAGCTGATGAAAAAATTTCTGTAAAAACTAAATGCAAAAATTTGTCTGGATGCGATGAGATTTTCGAAGAGACTTCGGGAAATACTGCTTCGCTCTTCACGAAGGCCGATTTCAATGACTTGCACAGTAACAGAGAGTTTTGGTCTTGCAGAACCACTTCGTCAAAGTATGTCCAAACGTGATCGATCATATTAAGATCAGGAGAGCATGCTGACCACTCCATACACACTGTATTATTTCAGCTTCTAGAAATTTCTCTACAAGACGAGCCGCATAAGGTCTGGAATTACCTTGCATTAAAAGAAAGGAATCATTAATGTATTTACCATAAAATACAGTATGAAGTTCTCAGAATCTCATTTGCATGCCTCTGATCATTCAAATTTCCATTCCAAAGGATTTACATGTCATTACATCCGCCCTATGCGGATTTAAACCCATATCATCAAACCACCTATTCTGTAATGTGATCTTTCCATATAAAATATAGAGTTTTTCCGTGTGCCACTTTCCTGCTATAACAAAGTGTCTAGTGTCATACTCTAATTTGAATCGCGACTCACTTGTAAACAGAACTTGTTTCCATTCTCGTATTTGAGCATCCTGCTTTCTTCCAGGCACATGGTGTCTTGCTGTCAATGGAATAGATCATTGACCTAAGTGCACAAAAAATACCAGCATAAAGCCTGTTTCAGCGTATTTGGCGTGATACCCTTCGGCCTGTAACCAAAAGAAACTGACTTTGAATCTTCGTCGCATTGTCTATTATGCCTTAACGGGTTGTTAACAAGTATATCGGACATTTTTTTATGTGCGCCATGTGGATAACTTCGTTATTACCATCGTCGAACATGTCCTGTTTATTGGATTCGATTATACTGTCTTACAAAGACACTCTTCGCCGTTCCAATAGCTTCAACTACAGTGTTAGGCCGGATTACAGTCTCTCATTAATACTTTAAGCCCTGAATACGTTAGTTCTCCTTGTCGTGACATTTTTCAGGCTCCTTTTCTCAAAACGGCAGCCAAAAGGTTGAATTTCGCTATTGAGACAACAAAAACATTAATTTCTACGAAATGTTGATATTGACTCTTATTTTCCTTCTCTGGATTTTGAAATCATGAACGCAAATAAAGTTTTCTTTTTTCTGTTTTCTGCTACATTTATGGCTTTGGATATTTGTTTTTACGTAATTTCTTTAAATCCATGTGCTCCCTTAATCGTTTTTAATAGTGTATCTTAACTCCTACCAGGTTCATTTTAATTCTGATTATGGATAAGGAAAATGTACATTTTTTTATTCTTATTTTCAAACATGCATATCTTTTTAAACATACTAGAACCATTTGCAAAGAAATTTGTTTTAAACATTAATATAAAAAACCTCTTTAAATAATTGATTAATTTACTTATGTAGTAGACTTTCTGTATGGTAGAAGTCCTAGATCAGGATTTAATTCACACTTACTATAAGTATAATGCTTAGAATATCCAGCTTTTATCTTGAATTACAAATTCTATACACATTTTTTGCATTTAGATAAATGATTATGGAATTATTAATCAAAATTAACCGTGTATGATAAATTTAAAAACACGGAACTGTACATAGCCCAACATCGCAATCTGGACAATAGAATCTTATTTCTCCCCTTCCCGTTACTATCTCTATTTGAGCAGCAAATAATACACTGCAGTGGTGGATTAGTTCTCTTCTTTGTTGGGGAAATGTAGGCAACGAAGAGTCCTTCAGACAAGCGTGAACAGTGGTGTTCAGATTAAGGATGCCCTCTTTAGCAAAAAATTCCACCGATTAGTACTTTTCAATTATATCTAAACCATAAAAAGTACACGTGAAATAACTTAGAAAGGACCGATTACACATTGTAAATTTTTACACTCGGGATGAACAAGGATGGCATATTTCGCCTGCCCAAGACCATCTCAGGAAAAGCTGGGAAGGTGTTATTGCCGATTATCTTTTAAGATGTTATTTGAATACCCAGTATTTTGGTATTTTTATTGTTGTTTCTTTTTTCAGTTGGAGCATTACTTACATGCTTATTGCTAAGATAGTTTGAGATATGCATCTGCACGTAATTTTGAAGGTTTGGTAAGAGTATTATATATATATTGATCTAATAAACTTTCCTTCATTAATTTACCAAGATTGCAACTCGAGGCTGACTTTAAGTCTGTCTAGTCATGGGCTTAACTCTCAGTGTATCTGATGATCTGCCAAGACACGTTAAATCTGTTCAAACTCGAGGGATTTGCATTGCATAGTAAAATGTTTAGGGAGTAGAGAGTCATTTCAAATGTCGTTAAAAGTGAAAAAGTGAAGTGTCAAAGTCACTTGGTCGTCGTTCAGAATTGCGAAACGTGTCATAAATAATCCACCTTTTGCTTCGGAGCGCAGTGTTTTTAAATAATCCAATTGCAATCAATATATTCAGTATTTTCAAACGCTTAAGATATGTTGTAATTTGTTTAAGAAAAATGTTCATAATATCAGTAACAAAAATTCCCCACCTGTATTTTGTATAAAAATCTTGATAAACTTGATCAAAATAAAAATAATGATTGCACGTAAAACTTACGTTTTATAATAAACTATACTGAACTATCACTTAGTTTTTACTTATTTGTCTTCTGGTTTTAAAATGAATTGTGCTATTCATAATATCTAAACACACCAAACTTCCGTAAAGATAAAAATTGCAAAATCTACTTAAAAATTAATATAGCAAAAATACTTCAGTAACAAAAGTTCAGGGAAAGGAGTTCCAACGCGGCCAATCACCAAAGATGCACGATGAACAATATCATCAACAATGAATCTTCCTCTGGTATTTTCTTTAAAACTGATATCAAAACCATTCTTGAAAAGCATTCAGAGAAAAGCATTGAGCCGTTTCACATAAAATCGGCTTTACATTAGCTTTCCATTAATTCAGTGAATAAGCCACACATCTCTTTCTATAGTATACTTCCCATTGTTTCTTGTTCTGTGGAGGAACTGGAAAGGCAATATTTTAAGCTTTAATATGGAAACTAAATTCTTCTAATTAAGAAAAGATTAATTAAGATTGAGCGGAATGATTATTATTGAGATATTCAGTTTACTCAAGAAAATTTTGAGGAAAATGGAGTGTTTCAATTGGCAATTTTTTGAGGTTGGAACTGAAATGGGAATTCTTAATATAGTGAAACCAATACTTTAACCAGCATATCTCTATATATAATAAGATTTACTTAAAAAAAACTTCGTTATAAATGTAAAAATATAATTCATTAGATAACTTTTAGATCTAACTTATATGACCATGCTAGCCGAGTGTTCATGTTTCTCGAATTCATGTCTTGCGTTGGGTCTCGGATTCATGGCCGGCATGTCATGAGTTTCAGCCTTAGTAGAGGGACTATTGCACTTAAATTCTTCCCGTTGATATGGTGAGTAAGATTGGAGAAAGGGTTTGTCAGCTTAGGTTACTTAACCCGTCACCTGACCCAGGTTCAAAATTAAGTGACCCATCGACAATATCGTTACTGTTGCTTTATAAGGCAACGTTAACCTTCTTGCTGCACATCCTATGATTTTTACGGGCAACGTAGATGTAGCAAAATTTGACCAAACCCGTGATTTCGATGGGTGTGCATTTTTCCTACTACTTAGCTTTTGCATCTCGTGCTGTTCCTGTTTATGTTTTTATGTTCATATTTTTATGTTCTAAATCTATATTTTAAAATGAAACTTCTTTTACAAAATCTTTTTGCTTATTTTAAATCTATGATGTTGGATTAATGCAGCGTTTTTCAAACTGTGGGGCGCACTCCCTAGAGGGGGGGGGGTAATAACTCTACAAGGGAGACGTAAACATATTAAAAAATCAAAAACAAAAGATTATTTTTAAAAAAATTGTATTTAACTGAAAATAAACAAACAAAATACATTCTGACAAAAAAGAAATACACATTTTCACTAATGCCATGCACATATAAATGCATTAGTACTGTGCACAAAGTATTTTATAATTAATTTAACCATCCTAATTTAAGAACAAGTTTAATAATTACCATTGTCCCCATGGGTTTGTTATACATACAAAATTATATTCAAATATTAACACTTATCTTGATATTTTGTTCGGTTTATAATTAAGCCCTTAACTCCCTATTAAAAGATCGTAATTTGCTCCCGAATGCCCCCGTTTTCCATGAAAGGCGTGTGTATGTGATGTATTGGGAAAGGGAAGACAAAAATAAATAAGCACATTCTCTGAAATAAGTAAATCATCCTCAAACACTGTCAAGGGTTTTTTATTGCATCCCAAAGCCTTCGGAATCAATTTTTTAAATATCAGTGCACGGAAAGATCGTACTTCTGAAAGACGTATATGTACGTATGGGAAATTAACGATTTGGCTGAGCGAGACGTTTATATATGGCGGTGGTAGGTACAAGTCGCAATGGTAGATTTAGCATCAAAGTATATTATTATTGAATTCAATACATTGTTATTGCATGGAGGGGAGGGGCGATGAAAATTATGATTGAATATTGGGTCGCTCTGCTATTGTTAAAGAATCCTCCTGTGGAGAGCATGATGCACGTGAAAATTTAAAGAGTTGGTAACCGATCAAAATTGTTATTCCCTTCACTTGATCATGGTATACTATTGAGAGGCTCGTTGCCAATGGAATTCGGGTTGTGACGTTAATAAATAATTAATCCTATCGATTTAATAAATATCATGTAAGCAACGTGTGTCATAAGGAAATATTTTATTTTTACAATGGGATCACTGAAAAGGAAAGGTAAACTGAATCTTAATTTTCCATTCCAAGTTTACAATTGAAGCATGAGGTTCACCACATCAATAGCTATTGTGTTATTTCAGAGTGTGAAGTACCAATTCATACACAAGGCGGGGATGTCGTATCAAATATTGCAATTTAGCAGCCCCAGAGGTTAGTTAAAAATGTGAGAACTGTTACAACATATCTGTAAATTGTACGCATACAATGTTTTATTACATATTTGATTAAAAATGTTAACTATCTTAAATTGACTAAATAAATAGAAAATCTTAATTAAATCAAGCTACTGTGTGTATGTGCGTAAAACACTCATTTTAAATGATAAGTAAGAAAGAAACTGAGAAATATAAATTCAGTCGAAAAGACCATACTTGGAAGTAAGGAAACTAAATAAATTTGTTTTCAACATTAGTCTGTATTGAACCTTATGTAATCAAATACTTTGGTAAAGAACCAACAAAGTAATGGATTTCTTTCAGTATTGGAAATGCTTCGAAGAATTCCCAATACATCAGGTTTATTTTTTGTTCTATGGAGTTTGTTCCATTTCTAGGAATTTTTTTTATATACCGTTTACTGGAATACTATTTTGAAACATTGTATACTAACAGTGCAAAGCAAGAAATGTTGAAATGTCTTCCTTTTAGTTGAATAGCTAGTACAAATCAAAGAAATTCTGAATAAGATATAATTCTGTGAATAGGATATAAAATAATTTCAAAAAATTTATTTCTTGAATTTCCAAAACGAAATATGGACTTGTAATTCTGAGAAAAATTGATAAAAATTCCTTTTATAGAAAATAAATATTACATTTCCAAGGAAGAAATATTCTAATATGAAAAAGATCTAGAAATTCTTTTAAATAATTAACTTAATAGAACTGGAAACATATTTTATTCTTTTGAGTTACTTTAGAAAAGGCATATAAATTTAAAAACACGAGTTAGGATGGAAGGAACACAATTAAAAATTTTTTTTAACTCATCTTAAATGTCTCCACATACTAAAAAATATACTCTTTAGATCATATTTAATTGTGTTTCTGCACAAAAAAAATGAAGATTTTACGAGAAAGCTTAAAATAGCTGAGGGAGTTAAATTCTATGGACTTTCTAAATCGAATAGACATTCCCTTAAACATATTTATAAGGATTAATTTTAAATGTAGCTTGTATGAATGATATAGAAGCGCAATTACTTCAAAGTATTTGTATTTTCTCTATCTATATAGTTTGTGAAATGAAATATATTCTTAAAAGTTTTATTCATATTTACACGAATCAGAAAAAAGTAACTAAAATGTCATTAATTCTGTCATTACAATATTCTTAGAGAAATGTTATATGTAGAAATTTACATATCATTTCCTTTTACATTTATTTGAATTGATTTTTAAGCTTGGATTTATTAAATATTCCATAGCTCATTCTTTCTGAGTTTCATATTCATGGGAATACAGTTAGAATAGTGTTTCCCGATTGGGATCAATAAAAGCTTTGAGGTTTCTACAAGGAAGAAAAAGATTTTCTTATATGAAATAAGGGGGTAGCATATTTTTTAGTTTACATAAAATATTTTAAGAATAACAGACAGTATAAATCATCTTTAATAGACATAGGAATAAATTTATATATGTGGTAAGAAATATAATATATTTATTTCTTTGCTTTTCCTCTAATTACAATTAAATTTCGGTATTGTAAATATGCATTACGTCTAATAAATGTACTTCTCGTATTGCCCTTTTTCATTTAACTCGACATCACTCCTTTCATAACTGTTTTTGAGAATTACTCCAACTAAATGTGGTTTTTGATTCCATGTTCTGTGGTGATTTGCCATCCCTCTGATGCAAACTTCACCCCTCTGAATTTGTCAGTCTAATTTTGAAACACCCTGTACTTTTTACATCATATACTAAACCTGATTATGCTGTTCTGATTGTATTTAATGCATGGAAGCCATTTTGAATTTTTGAAGTTATTATGTATTTCAGAAATAATTTGGGAATCGCATTGAAATGGACCCTAATTTTTATTTTATGAAAACTTTTGTAAGGTTTTGGAGTCCATTTTAATGGAAAAAATTAATATAGAAAAAATATAAATAATGAATAGTCGAAGGTATGTAGGGGATTCAAAATCATTTTAATTGGTAGTTGACAAGACTTTTGGTCCACCATATGTATTGCAATAGAATCTACATAAATTCAATTTGCAATTTTTAACAAATTTTCTCCGTCTAGCTTCAATAAAAATTTAATATAGTTTTAATAAATCAGTTTTTAATACTATGTTGAGTGATGAGATACAAAATAATGTATCGTAAGATACAATACCTCGAACATTAATAGAATACTATTTAAATATGGTGTTTTGATTTCGTAAAGGTATTTCCTTTCTTTACAAAATACCAGCACATGAAACTCTCTGCAATGATTCATACTTAAAATTAAGTATTAATACGTGTATGTACTACATTATATAATGCAAAAAACTAGTTGCAGATTATTCCTAGGTCCTCTGTTGTAGGAAAAATATCTAGCCTGCTTTAAAAAGAAAAAGACAAGAAAAATAAAACGTATTAAATGGATTATCATATTTCCCTCAATAAGTCAAATTGTGTCATGCATAATTACTATTTTTGTGCATTAATAACATATTTAACAGTAAAAAATAGACTGAGGTATTTGTGGGTCTTTCATAAATCGAGGCTAAAGGCGCTTTTCTAGTAAGTTACCACAATATCTCCATAAGACAATACTGAAATTTTAAAAAAAATGATATTACTTATTTTACAATATTCCATAAAAGTAACTAACTATTTCGACAAATGTATCTTACAAGTACTCCAAATATTTTTCGCTTTTGCCTCCGAAAAACTCTAGCATCAAACCTTACACATATGTATACAATGCCAGAGTTCTCAGTTTAATTCAAGACACGATTAAATTCAACAACCCTCATTTATTTAAGCAACTTCCAAGACGCATTGTATGCATAATATCACTTCCACTTTCTCGGTACCTGCGCCTTCAAGCGTATCAAAATGCACTTAGAAACGCCACAAAGCAGCATGAAGCAGTGCGTATGGTTGAGGAGTGGAGAGAAGTGGGTTAACCTTTTAACTCCAGCAACATAATATACCTCATTGTTAGAGAAGGAATCTTAAGCCACCAAGAATTCGGGGTGTAAGAGGGAAGTGGTTTCAAAAGCTGTGGGAAGCAGTATTTTATTTAACAATGTTAGTAATGTTTGTTTCTAATGTAGTAAATGAAAATGTATCGCCAAAAACATTGTAAGTCTGATTTCAATAGTTAAAAAGTACTTATTTGTCAACAAAATATTATACATAAGGGAACAAAATGTACTTTATTTAGAAGTACACGTAATATATACGTATACCCTTAACTAGTTAACCATGTACACATTTCTAACCCCGTAACTGGTTAATTTTTTTTTTGTCAAAATGCTACAAAAAAGGCCTATTTTTTATTGCATATATCTAGACATACTTATTAATAGAATAAGAAAATGGAAGAAGTTTATTTATTATTTTAATTTCTCCAATTTTTAAGTTTTTAGATTTTTTAAAAAATTTTATAATTTTAGAACACAGAAAATCGTAAGTTTTTGCTCTTTATAGAGGCACTCCACATGCTATGAAGACTGTTTCATACATCTTAAAAGAAATTCTCTCATGCCCATAAAAATGTCATGTTCGAACCTCTTTTTCAAACGGTTGGGGTTTTTTATGTATGTGCAAATAAATTGTGGTGGCTGGGTCCTATTTTGGACCCCGCTCACTCCACCCGGCGCGTCTCTAAGTGTGTGGGAGGAAACATATCATCACCAACAAACGCCATAATAACAAATATATTTATTAAATTCTGACAAACAAACAATCACAAGTTTAACTATAAGTAGAAACCTATGAGTGATTCCCTAATACGTCGATACGACTAACACTCAGTTCTAATATTCAATCCTAAGTAAACCCGTCTATCCGAATGAACAAGGAGACGAACACTTACTAAACACAGGTCGGTACTGAATCTATTTTCTTCAATAGTCAATCTAACAATTTACTCTTATAATTTGTATCTATCAAACGCGCTCTAAGTTCGTGAAGTAATTCACCGACGATACTTACATGACAGCTTGGCTACTCTTTCTTCCTTACATTTACAAAATCTATATGGACTTTATATAGTCGAACTAATTAACATATGGCTATCTCGTGTTTTTCCTGAAAAGGCTGTGAAATAGTATAAATGCTAGACCCAAAGTTTCCCAAGAGGATTAGTACTGAAATCTCACGAATAGCCCCGTCACAATATATATACACAGTTTGAAGCCTGGCTAAATAAGGTGTCTTCATCCCTTGTCCGGGGGCCACGAGTAACCCACTGAAGGCGTTTCAGTGTCCCCTCATTTGAATCTTAGACAACTTTAATAAAAATTATACCTTTTTTAGTCTAAAAAAACAGAATTTTATCTGTCATTCTTGATTTTTGTATACATTTTATAAACACATTTAATATCCATTTCAAATTTGATAAGTTTTTCAAAAAAATAATTGTATCAAAAACAACATTAAATATAAAAGATATGACAAAAAAATCTTACAAGTTTTCAGAAAAAAGGTGGACATTTATGTTTAACAGGTTTGATAAGCATTTTAATTCGACTTTCATTTATCGTTTTTGAAAACTATATATATGTAATGACTTCTTCTAACTCTCTTTAACTGTACCCCGTTAAATCATTTCCGCATCTTAAACAAATCTAATCACATCTTAATCTAATTGCTCGCGCGCATAACCTTAATCGTAATCTAATTGCTCGCGCGCATTTGCAACCAATCATGACTCCTGTTACATAAGAGTCGTACGACCTTCAACGCCAGTCTAAAAACGCGGAGCACACGGTTACGCCGCTCTTCTTCTTCTCTATTGTCTTTTGTCATCATCATGTAGCCTGCTGCAGCTAGTGTTTGTGTATTGTTGTGTGTGTGTGTGTGTGTCTATTTGTGATTACGTCTTCATGTTCAGTGTACAATAAACAAGAATAACTAATATCAAGACTACCTCCTCCATAACAATTAAAATCCAACATCAACCATCGTAAATAGTAACCGTACGGAAATACCAACACCGGTCACGCTATCAAGATCTTAGCCAAAAGTCGCAATCTTTACTAAATCAGTCATCATCCATAATATATATATATAAAAACATATATATAATAGTGTAATGTGTCATCTCTTCCTTTCTAATCAGTTGTCTTTTAGTTCAAGAAAAAAACCTCCTCCATTTTTTAAATGTGCTGACTACATTATTTTTATAAAATCCGTATGACTCACGCAGACCATTGGGGATCCATTGAAATGACCTTCGAGCGTAACAGGTTCAAGGTTGCAATCGGAACAGATATATCTTCATTTTTTTAATTATCTTTTTATTTTAATTTCTTCTAAAGCAACACACAACACATTTTCTTGCCAATCCATGTTATTCATCGAAACTTTTCAAGAATCTAAATTTCTGACTTAAATGAAAAACAATTCCGCCTTCACCACAATAAAAATATTGGAAGAGAAGAATTTCTGTACCATGGACAATCTGCATCTCGTACGTCTAGCGCTAGGCAAGCCCATAGCAGACAAATTTCGGTAGCCCGCATCGTGAACGGGCAAACCAGTTAAGGTATCCGACTACGTTCGGAGACCTATTTTTTTATTTTTCTAAAATTCACTAAAAATTTTACATTTTTAATTTCATTTTTTGCACTATGATAAAAACACAGTTATAAATAATATACATACATTAAAATTTACAAAAATTTAAAATTTTAATGAAATTTTAATGAAATTTAAATTAATTTTTTTAATTTTTTCAAAGGCTCTATTTTTAAAAATAATTTATATTTTACAAAAAAAATTGCTGCAGCACATTTTTCAAACACATTTCTAGAGGTTGTACTACAAGTTTTAAATCATTTTCTTTTAATCAAAAGTTATAGCTAATCGAAGCTACAACCTATGAATTTCATTCAAATTTTCGATACTTTTATAAGGAAATCCAACTATAAAATCACTAAAAATTGTTCAATTTCTTAGCTGCTAGTCCAACCTCTAGATAATACTATTAATAACATTTGTGTAAAATTTCATACAAGTATCTCTATTGGCTCTTTAGATATCACATTTGAAATATCAAGAAATTTACAAAAAAACAGTTTTGAGAAAAATGCATTTAAACTTTATAAATGTAATTTCAAAACAAAATATCACAAGTATATTACTAAAACTCTAATGATTTATATTTAACACCTCCACTACTTGCTATTTTATTAAATTTTAACTTTCTTTGGGCCCCATATTTTTTTTCTGGCTGATTTTTAAAAAGGCAAAGAATGTTGTTTCGAGTCACTGTGCGAATGATGGCAAGAAATCTGTCATCACGCAGTGTATAATAATTTGCATTTATGCCAAAAGCTTTCAAACAAACAAACAAATAAAAGCTTTGTTAAAAATAATGACAGCAATATGGGTACCCAAAGAAAATGTTTTCAGCTCAATAAAAGTTTCTTTCAGAACAATTTGCCGAAAAAACGCGTTAAATGATTTGTTTACATTTGTGTCACACCGTGGAGGCAATTTTATAATAACTGCTTATCACACAACTTTGTGTACACAGGTTTAACAATATTTAAAAGTTTCATGGAAAGGCTTACACCTTTATTTATATATATATTTTTTCCGGTGGCCATTCTTCATTGATACTCACACCAGCTCTCAGCTCCATTTGGGCATGGTGCATACATGGGTATCTCTCTGATGGAGCCACCGAGAAAAAATGCCGCACTTAGCAGAGCTTTGACGTGATTGGTGTTACTGCCATAATAGTTTTGAATTTTATTAATCATAACACTGGAAAGTTTTTCTTTCCCACCGAGGTATTTCTGGCTTTTTCTAAGTTTTCTTTGCCGAATACTCACTCTTTCTTAGAAGTATATTAGGCACTCATTTTATGACACTGTTGACATCAAATAGATCTTTAACTAAAATGTATCCTTGGGAATCACCATCACACACCATAGAAATCAACATTGTTTTAAGATCTCGTGGTATAAAATCACACAAAGATTTTGTACGCACAAACAGATTCCATGATTGAAGTAAATACCAGATGAATGCAGGAACACGCATGTTCGACTAGACATTTAGAATTCTACAAAACTTAGACATAATTTCCTAATCTGGAAGTTTCCCAGTGGCGATGGATAAAGTTTCTATAGAAACTTTTAGGGAAGAATGTCCATGTATCTGTCGTCAACGGATATTCCACATTCTCCAATTGACGTGTTGGAACATTTTGTAATGCTTTTTACTACCAACACAGCAGCATTCATGACATCTTTAGCCGTTGATGTAGCAGCAGCCAAGATATTTCTTTCACAAAGTCTATATGCTCTTTTTGCCATACGGCATAACATATTCAGCTTAGCACGTAACTTTTTCGCAGACAAATGTCATCTTCCAATAACTCACATTCCACAAATAAGTTGCAAATTAATTGAAGTTTGGTTTTTAAGCTTTTTAGTAGCTGAAAAATTGACAATAAAAGTACATTTGGAGCATTTTAAAGTCACATTAGAAGTCAGTCCAAACAAGTAATCTTCATGCAGGTACAGATTCTTCTCAAAACAATTGAAGAAACACAAATTGAGAAAAACATACTTCCCAAAATATTTAAATAAAATATTCCATAACCTCTTAATGTTCCATTAAAACATTCTTTGCACTGTGAAAAATTCTTCAGTGAATCCAGTTTTGTTCATTACAAGTTTGAATATTTGCTACTTCCAATGTTTTTGTTACCAATCTACTGTTATCAGACCACTGTTGCATTTTCAAGAAGTTATTTTTATAGTTTTATGAACCATTATAACTTGAATTTTTAAAAGCAGAATGTCTAGAAACCATCAACGATCAAAAATTGTACAATTAAATCGAAAAAAGTTAAGTTTTTAGAAGAAATTTAGGATCAAAATTCGTAAGGCACAAATCAAAACAAAACATGTGAGGTCAGAAGAAACAAATGTTGCCAATCGCAAGAGTCGAATTAAAAGATCGAAATTGTTGCCCATCAATTAAATAATTAAAAAAATTGTCAGAAATAGTTTTTAAAATTATAATGGGTTGAAACTGCAAAAATTATCGGTAAAAGGCATGTTAAACAGACAACTTCCGGTTTCGATTTCACCACTTCCGGTTTCGAATGACAGCTGTAAAAATATTTTAAACATCTGTAACTTTTTTTCTAATTATCGCACAGACAAAACAAAGACAGATTTAGAAAGCTAATTGCTTGAACTTTAAAATGGTAAAATAAAAAGGAAATACGATTTTTGACCGAAAATGGCATTTTCAACGTAGTCGGATACCTTAAGAGATATTTTTTTTTAAAATCGGTTTTAAAGAATCTTCATAATATAGAACTTTTACCCAAGTTTAAAATCTTGTGTAGAACAAGTCTAATTAATGTTTTGGTTTCAAGTGGAGAGCATGTGATTGCACTTATCAAGTCACCATTGTGAACTAGCCCATTGAGTGACAGAAATATTCTGAGAAATTGTAGACGTGTTGATGTAAGAGTCTATTTAGATCTGGAGATCATGTAGGACCCTTTAAAAATAGTTTGGTTTTTCTGCAAAAGAAGATTTAAACAAATAGAATTCTAGAAAAATTCGTTATTTCACTAAAAATTTAATACTTTTAAGTTTGTTCTATGAAGTATCCAATCGAATTGTTTTCTTATTAATATATTATAGCTGAATGTGTATTCAACATGTGCATGTTATTCGAATTTATATGTTTGCTTCAAAAACATAACGAATTTAGCAACTTGAAACCTTTCAAAACAGTTTTATTTATAGTTGTTGCAATTATCAGCAATTTTTGATAGGGTATTTTTTACGAATTTTGTGTAATTAATGCTTACAATAGTGTAAATAATTTATATCTGGAAGTGTAGTACGTTAATATTACCTTCTGTGGTGTTTATTTTATGCTAAAATTTAAAATTGTAATATTCGCAAACAACGCTGCTCCTTTGCTCATAGAAACTTGGTCAAATATTGGCGATATCACCCAATTGGCGTCATTTTTAAGAACAAAAAATTACGACATTGTAACCATTTTAGTGATTTGGCAGTCATATAAATGCTTCTGGAAATTACTTGAGAAATCTATTAACATCACGATTTATGACGTAAGTGGATTTTTCAAGAAAGAGCAAGAAGGCATCTCAGCTAACAATGAATAGGAGTCGTTCTCTGAAACTGAGTCAGTATTGCTGCAGCTGTTAAAGAATACATCAGTTACTACGATTGAGCGATTTCCTTTTGAATAGTATTTGACACACTTGTCATTTTAGATACCGATAGCTGCGTCTGAGCTCTGTATAAGGTGTGAAGACCTTCTGAGAATTATTTTGCGAGTTTTGCTACTCTTCGAACTATTTTTCTGCAACAAATTTCTACGCTGTCAATGAACTGTTTTGCTCGTTGATATCATAAATTCCACAACCCACGTAACATTATTGCTATCAAATTTCACATCTTTGGTTTCCGAACTTATATCTTATTATTTTTTTTATTATGATTATATCCCGATTTCTTGTTAAATGAAATGATATTTGCATTAAGAAATGCTGCCACAAGCCAGTACTTTTTTTAAATCTATTTAATAAAATATACAAAATTACTTTCTTGCAAATCTGTTATAAGAGGCACTGCGTACATGCAGGCTGCGTACACGCTAGGCACGCTTCAAGAAATTCCAACCATAGGCGCGTGACATCTCTCAGATTTATCACCTCATACTTACGTTTGAATATGATTTAATAATTTTATCGGGGAGATTTGGCAATTAAGCGTTATGCCACGCCTAAAATATTTACATAAATTGCAGTGTTAATTACTGAAACTCTAAATATTTGTATTAGAGTTTGCATTACCTACTTATCAAAATAATAGATTGTTGCTGACGTAATAGATAATAGAAGATAACCTATCTTCCTGTTGCATCCAATCATTCAATGACCGTAAGGATCTAATGATATATACAAAGCAAATTAACTATGATGATTTAAAGATTAGCAACACCAACATGCATACAAAATGTAAAATAAATACATTCACAAATTTTGAGATATCAGGTTTTAAGAAATATAAATTTGACAAAAAGTTTAAGTTTTAATTCTTATTTGGTTAAAATAATTCTTGATATCAGATATTTAATATTCATCACTTTTATCTATATATATATAAAGAAGAAAAGCGTCTCACTGACTGACTGACTCACTCACTCACCCACTGACTAATCACGATATCTCCGAAACTATTTAACCTACAGACTTGAAATTTGGTAGACCTGTTTCTTTCATGCAGTAGAGATCAGCTAAGAACGAATTTTGCGAAATTCGAACCGCAAGGGCCGTTACGAGGGTGGGGCGGAGGTTAAAGGGTATTATAAATAATTCTTTCTATTTGTACACTACTAAACGTACAATCTTGAAATTGGGTAAGCAGGTTCCTTTCATGGAGTAGAGATCTCTTACAAAATGGGTTTTGGAAAAATAGCCCCCCCCAAAGGGTGTTGAGGGGAATAAAGGACGTAAAAGATAAATACTTTCGTTTTTAAAATACTTGACCTGCCGGCTTGAAAATTGATAGGCATAGTTCTTTCATGGAGTTAATATCCACTACAAAATGGGTTTTGGGAAAATTGACCCCTAAGGGATGTTGGGGTGGGGTTAAGGGCGTAAAAGGTAAATATTTTCGTTCTTAAAGTACTTGGCCTACTGGCTTGAAAATTGGTAGGCATAGTTCTTTCATGGGGTTAATATCCGCTACAAAATGGGTTTTCGGAAAATTGACCCTAAGAGGTGTTGAAGGGGTTTAGGGGCGTAAAAGTAAATATTTTCGTTTTTAAAGTACTTGACCTACTGGCTAGAAAATTGCTAGGCATAGTTCTTTCATGGAGTTAATATCCGCTACAAAATGGGTTTTGGAAAAATTGACTCCCAAAGGTTGTTGAGGGTCAATATTAGGTTAAGGGGAGATATAAATATTAATTCCGATTTTAAACTATTAGACACACAGTCTTGAAATTTGGTAAGCAGGTTCCTCTTATATTGTAGAGATACGCCACATAATAGGTTTCGTGAAAATAGACACCAAGTGGCGTTAAGGGGCGTTTTAGATAATTACGTTTCCATTTTTAAACTCCTGGAAGCACAGTCTGTAAATATGATAAACAGAATCCTTTTATAGAGTAATGATCCAATATATAATCTCTTTTGGGAAAATCAACCCCCAGTTGGCGTTGCGGAGGCTCAAGGGGATGTAGATAATTATTCCCATTTTTAAACTATTAGACGTACAGTCTTGAAATTTGGTAAGCATATTCATTTCGTTGAGTACAGATCCGCTATAAAATGGGTCTCGCGAAAATTAACCCCCAAGTATCATTTCGGGGGATTAAGGGGTATAATAGATAAATATTTCCGTTTTTAAACTATTCGATCTACCTGCTTGAAAATTGGCTGGCATGTTCCTTTCATGGAATAGAGTTCCTCAAACAAAGAATAAAACAAAGAGTTTTCTTTCTGGCTCGTCTTTTCCCCTATACAAAAAAGCAAAGATAAAAAAAATTAAATTTCAGTCAGACATTGATTCAAAAGTGTAGTCAGATACCTTAAAAATATTATTTCTTGCTTCTTTTTAGTAAAAAAGCAAGGAAGTCAGCAATGGAAATAATGACTATCCAAAATAGAGATGCACGTTTAATTTACTCAATGGCTTCTGAAACCATCATAGAAGGTATTATGATACCGAAATCCTCAGCAGATATCGAACAGAAGAAAGCGAAGCGCTCTCTCCTCGGTCCTTCCAGACGTGTTTACGGCCATCAAAACACTGCACGTAAAACTAGGACTCGTCTGATGAGACGAAATTGTGTCACTCATGTATCCAGCTTTGTCGATCGATCCACCAGATTCCCTATGTTGCATTGTCAAGTGGTGCCGAACTAATGTGCTAAAAGTCCGTTGTGACGCGACTTACGATTAGATATACGGTATGCTGCAAGCATGTCCATTCCTGACTAATGGTCTGTAAAGTGGTTGTGCAATTTTGCAGAACTGACATTGCAATATTTCTACCCTCTTTGGTGACTGCCATGGGAGGCAGTGGAGATCCAGCATTCTGTACAGTATGATTCTCAGTAACCCATTGATTCCATATTTGCATAGCAGTGGATGGATTTTGGCCAGTGCGACGGGCAATATCACAAAACGATAATCTACTATCTGGATAGGAGAAACGATACTGTATCTATCGAATTCAGACACTTGCTGGTACAGTACGTATTGCTTACCTAGCCTTCCGTTCATGTGATATTGACGTTAATCAGATCATTATTACAGTAGAACGTCGCTTTTCCGAATCAATTGTAACCGGACACCGTTCGAATACGCGATTGTTCGGATAACCGAAAACTGAATGCGATCCATGCAGTATAAGAAACCAGACACTATACCAATATTGAAAATCATCACATGCGGGAAGCGTGCTTAAAGAAAAAGCAAAATAGGTGCACAATGTCGCAATTTTACCTTTATTGTGGAAAATAATCACTTATTTTTCGTTGCACCATTGTACGCCTTCGTTTTTTTCGCTGCAAGGTCTCTGATTCTTTTGATAAGCAATAGTTGAGAAGAATAGTACTCCGATTGTTGTTCGTATCACTCCATAGCTGTCTATAACGCAGAAAAAGGCGTCAGAATTTTATGGACTCTTGCTATGTGAACCCGGTTCAATATTTCAAGTTTTGTCTGTATGTTCAAGACGTTACGTTTCCGTTTGGAATTCGAAGCCTAAGCAGTTTATAACTCAACCAAAATATCACGTTTACACCCCTTCACTTCGAAACAAACTGGCCTAAAACTCCTCGCTGATGCTTACCAAATCACACACACACATCTGAAATTCCCCAAATATCCTTCATCTACGGTTTTCCTGTCACTTTTGTACTCACACGAAACGACTGTTGAGCATTGCAATGTTCGAAAACGTATCCGGACTTTGGTTCGGATATTTGATGCTCCGGATAATAAACGTTCGGATAAACGACGTTCTACTGTACTTGATATTGCAATTTTAATAACCAGCAGTGTATTGGGTACGTATTAACATTTGTACAAATATTTAATGACGTTTATATAAATATGATATATACTGCTGGCATTTTTAAGAGTCAGGTGGAACAAAACTTTTGCAGAAAGGGCCAGGAAGTTAAGAAATCTTAGGAATTTTTTTAAATACTTAGGCCATTTAAATGAGGTTATTAAGTACTAATTTATTAACTATATGCAATTCGAATTTCATTTTTATTTTCTTAAGAACCCTAAAAATAAATTCTCCATTTTAATTTTTAAAAAGATGCTTCAGATACATTAAGAGAAACTGAAAAATATTTTAAATGAAACACGTACGGATTTTCATTATGTGTATAATTAACGTATTTTAACATTTTTCATAGTTTATGAAAAACTTTTTATTGGACTCAATGGACTGATATCCATGTTAAGTACCTTTAAATTTAATGATTATTCTTGATCTCCATTTTCGAGTGATAATTATGCTTACTAGAAGAAGAAACTCGTGTTACATCTTAAATACATACATTCTGAGATTTAATTCCTTTTTGAAAAACTATGCATCGTACTAAGTGGTCTTAATGACATGTGTCTGAATTCTTTGCCATTTAGTCTGTTAAAAGTAATCATTTTGACGATCGTGGAAATCGTAAGAAATATTTCAAATTTCATACTGGCGATTAAGAATAAATCGGTAATCAGCGTACTTATTTCTCGCGGAAATGGTGTTGCATACCCCCCCTAAAGAAATGCCTCAATTTAGAGCAAAATGAATTAAGTAGCATTCCAGAAAAGGATCGATAAAACACATTTGTTTACCTTCTAATGCTCCTGTTTCTTGTTAATTGTTATAAAAAATAATTATTTCAGTTCAGACATATCATTCTAAAATTAATTCAAAAGTAACTATCTTGGGAAAAATTTTACGTAATTCATTAATCAAACTTAAAAGATTATTCAAAGTACACTCATCTTCTGATCTTCTGGTAGATCACTTGTCAGCTGCTTCCTAAAATGCTGCAGTCTTTTTTCAAACCAGCTTTTCTGTCATTTCACTTTTCCAAACGGCAGTTATAGATCTTTAATGATAAATTGAGAACGAGTGACAAACTACTAACGATTAACGACTTGCTATTCACACGATGCAGTGTTAATAATCCTAGATTTACACAGACACACACATACAAAAATATATATAGTCACAATTTTTCAATATATATATATATAAAATTGATTTTAACATATACTAGAAATTATTATAGGCTATAATTTTAACGTTTTATAGTAATAGATTATGGTTTAATTTGCAATAGTTAAACTTCTATTGATATCTCTTACTCTTTCCCTGTGGCCCAAAGTATTGGCAAATACAGGTGAAGGTTGGCTAACCACAAAACTTTGTTTAAACCTGCAATCCTAGTTCCTAAGACCAGGAGTTTGCAATAGTACATCTGTAGCTCAGACTTTATTCTATCTTGGCTAATTATTTCAGGTTTATAACGTTTTTGTATATATATATATATATGTATATAAACGTAAGTATTAAAACTCATTTTACGCTTTTTTTAAAATTTGTTTGTTGGATTGTTAGATTAGTTATACAGATTTTTAGAATTACTAAAAAAATTGAACAAGGAACTTCAAAGATCATACCATAACCTAACAGAAAATTTAGAAGTCCTGAAATTACTATTAAACATAGGCAAATGGTTTTCAATGAAAAATATGGCATAATCTGCGAGTATATATCTTACTGCATGCTAGACAATGCTACTTCTTAAAAATGCTCTTCCAATTCCAACTTGAAATTTTATAAGGACTAAAATTTTTGTATAAAGAATTTCCTTTTCTCAACAAGAACAAAAAAAAATTAGAATTTTATTTTTATAAACAGTTTTGATATTTGAGTTAATGTATATTAAATCCGTATGCTATAAAAATAAATTAAACATTTATTTTTAAATATATTTTTATTAATGTTATGTTATCTTGATCTTATTCAGCAGTTGCCTATTGGATATGAACACAATATTCTTTCCGTTGCCTTTTTTAAGTGGAATTGCAAGTTCAAATACTGCCCTTATAGGCCATCTAAAGAGGATTATTGACGTCGAAGTACAAAAAGCTCACTCTCAGAGAGTTCTATCTCAAGCGTAATCCTCCTCTCTTCACCACAATTTAATATTGTGAGATCAGAAACTAATAACCATCGAGTAACATTGGTAAAAATTATTCAAACTATCTTAGTGATATAAACATAATGCGGCAAAAAAACCCGGACAAACAATTTTTTAAACAACTTTATAAACAGTCAAGAATTTTACAAAATATAACAAATAATAATAAGAGTACACTCGTACTAATAAATACATTTAATTGGTTTCAAAGTGACCACTGTTTGCAGCAATACAGGAGCTCAAAGGCTTGCAGAAATTTTCAACAATGCGCCTCAGGTCTTTCACATTTAATCTATCTCTTTCTCGCAGAAACAATTGGTTTAGAGAGTCAAAAGTTTTGTATGGTTTTGTTCCGGTCCTGTAATCAAAAATGAACCATACTCTGTAATCCATGAAATTGAGATCCAGCTAGTAGGATAGCTATTCTTCACAAGATATCAGAAAACTTTGTATTGCAATAATCTTGAGTCTTTTTGTCCTTGTGAGCTGGTACAGAGTCTTGTTGAAATGATCACTTTGCCTTTCCGAAACGCTTTTGGACCCACGGAAGTACAACAGCTTTAAGAATGTCCCTCTGGTTCACTTTTTGATTGATTTTAAAGCCCTCTTCCACAAAAACCAAAGGAGTCTTGCCACTTATGCAAATTCCGCCCCAGACCATGACCAACTTTGGATATTGGCGATACTTAACAATTGCCGAAGTGCTTGGAGTGTCCACAGACCAGATTCAATCGTTTCGGGAGTTTTGATTTGTTGAACCGAAAGAGCTTCTCATCAGTGAAAAGGAATCCCTCCCAGGGATGGCTTGAGTCCCGTCTCAAAAGATTCCGGCATCTTCGGAGCCGTTCGAGTTTGTTTCTTTCGGCAAGGAGATGAAATTTTAGAAACTGTAAGGCTTCAGTCCAAGGTCCATTTTTGTTATTTGCCTCACTGAGCTAACACTTATTCCCAACCGCGAGCGATTTTCTCATGGAAACATTCGTATTTCTCCGGACTCGATTTTTGATGGCCTTACGATTCCTTGAAGTGTTTATATTGCGTTTTCGCCCACTTAATACACGTCGACCATCATTGCTAACTTCTGTGAAACGGCAGATTGCATCAGACACTGTTTACAGAGGTACATTAAGCAAACGAATGATTTCACACTGTCGTTTCCTTTGATGAAACAACTTTAAAATTGCAGCCCTTCTGCTCGACATTATCAAAAACACATAAATCATAGTACAAACTATGAAATATATTTAAAAAATATTTTATTATAAAAGTGATAGATAAAGAAACATAAAAATGCCAATTAAAAATAAATTCGTTAATTATTCTAGGAGGCAGGAAATTTTTCCGAGTTTTTTTTTTTTTTTGATGCACCTTGTAGTTAAGCAATATCAGAAAAAAATGTCTAAAAATAATTCATAATTATATTTTTGAAAGAATACTTAAACAATATTTAGGTAATTCGCTAAGATGTTGAGTAATTTGGGGTTAAAGGCATTACAAAGGGCGTGGGTCAACTGAGCTTGGAACCATAGTCTCATTATTCAGTCAGTTTGTTTGTGAGAGTGTAAGTCATGTATATTTTTTGTCATGGGTTACCGTTTGTACAAGTATTTGAAAATGTATACAATGTACTTGCAACTTTATATGTAAGAAAACAATTTTCATACATATGTAATATTGTAAATGTAAATTTAAAACGAAGAAAACAAATTTTTTACTAAAACTTCATTTTATTTTGAATTGTTTTTGTTGAATTTTACATGTTTATACTCTGCATTCGATAAAAGGGTCACAAGTGTTACCTACTTTGGAACAATGACCCTGGTCCTCAAGAAATCTTAAAATGTTACTCCTAAGATGATTTTATATTACTAAATTAGTCAAGAAGCAAACGTATTTAATTAATTTTAATAATATTTTAAGGGGACACATGGTACGATTTAAGCAAAAAATTTTAGCTTAAGGACCTTCAAAATTTTTTGGTTGCCTCCTATGTGTGTATACTATGTAAACTAGATTTTGTGCTTAAAATTTCATAAAAAGTTAGGCATTTAATTTTTTGAGGGAAAAACTTCAAATTTGAGAAGTGATTTTAAAATGCTACTCCTCCTACAAAAATTTACGTACTCGCATGAAATTTGATTTACAAATACCTCAAACAATGCATAACAATATTTGGTATGGGTTTTGCAATAACATGATTGGAATTTGTACAATACTTCTTTTTATGAATAAATATTGAAAATTCCTTAAAAAATGTACAAATTCTGAGTTATATTAATTTTAAAAAAATAGTATTGCTTTGATTAAAAAATGCATACCAACTTTTGTTACATGTACTATTAGAAATAAGTAAAAAAACTCAAAGCATTAGGCACAATAGAAAAAAAAGCCTTAGTATTTTAAAGGAAGACAAACTAGTTATTTTATTTTTCCTAGATAAGTAAGTTTAAAGTTTTGATTTGCCTTAGGGATATGAATAAAAATGAACGCAAAAGCTATCACAATTATGTGTTTTTTTTTTTAGTTTGGAGCTTTAAAATTTTGTCAGGTTATAGAAAAGTATGTAAAAATTATTTAAACTAAAAATATTAAATTTTATTTTTTGACCGATTTTTGTCAATTTAATCGTATTGTGCCCCCTTAATTTAAAAAAAAAACTCAGCATCAACCTTATATATAAGTTATTAATATAAAATATATATGTAATGAAATTTATTTCGTGAAACGCTTAAACCTATTAATACCAAAATAATAGTAACATAAGGGTCAGTTTGTACTATGTTCCGAAATAGTCGTGCCTAAAAGGGTTTTTTTGATCTTGGATTATTATGGAAACATCAGCTATTTTATAGTTGCATCTTCTTTTAGTAATCCTACAAGCGACGAAGTGGAATTCGGGTTCTGGAATTTCTCTGCACAGAATACAGGGGACACACTGAATAATGTTTGAACTAAATAAATAATAAAAAAAATGTCATAAAAGTAAAATATTTCTCCCTGGAAATTGTCGAGACGAATAAATGGAAACATCGAGACAGTAAAACAAATAAATAAAACTTGAAAAACAATCCAAAAGTGAGATGTACCAAATATGCGATGAATGGGTTTGGAAACACAATTTCGATTCAATATAAAATAAAGTGGGCTCAAGTATAGGAAAAGGGATAGACAAGAAATAGTATGCTTTATAAAAACAATTCAATGGCATGCAAATATGGTATCGAAAGAATGCCCATAAAAGCTTAAGCTTCGATTTAAATATAACTGGAGGAAATTTTGGGTAAAGTAAAAATATCCTGTCTTGCGGAAAGAAAGAAATGAATATGCTTTTGTTTATGGGGTATTCTTTTTCATTCAGAACTGAAAACATAAACTCAATTTTTGAAATCTTATAAAGTTTATATACATCCAAATAGGTTCCGAAGTTTACAAAATTGCTCCAATATACTTCCTTGACTACAATAGTGGACAAAAACGATCTTTTTAGTATTTTTCAGCGGTTCAGCTTTAATATTGTTCAGATCAGAAGCTCCCAAATAGTGGTTCTCAAACCTGCGGTCCCCATAATCTTTCTAAGAGTAGGCAAGTTTTTCTCTTTTACAGACTCCGAAAGACCTCGTGGAAAAATTCAAGTATGTATCATCCTAGACTAAAAGGACATTATTTATCCATTTGAAATTAGTATTTCGTAAGATTCTGTGAATGTGTGAGGTTAACCAAAGGTTGATACGCATTTATAAAATCTGAACACTTATTATACTTATGATTTTACTTGAACTCGGGTAGCTTCAGCTTTTGTATCTGTAATGCTTTAGCCTAAGCATGAAAATTATCGCTAACATCTTTATAACTTCCGTCTTCATTTGTTTTTAAGCAGAAACTCTTATTAACGCAAATCTTGGTTCCTCATAGAAAGCTGTTTCATAATTTTATAATGTTATGAAAGTAATTACCCTTAAAATTAGACCCCTGATGAAGAATCACAAATAGAAACCGTTACAGTATCAATAAGTATAAACTAGTAAGAAGTTAAGCTGAAAAAATAAGCAGAAACACTAATAAAAAATGGCCAACATATACCACGTAATTGTCCTAAGTTCTATCCAAACTTTCATTTCCTTCATTAGTCTTGAATATATCAATCACCAATATACATATATATACAAAACAGTTATAAAACCTAAGATAATTACTCAAAATAGTAAGAAATATTAGCATATAACATACACACACACCCATACACACACACACACATATATATATATATATATACATATATAAATGTTTTATGTATATGACCTTGATTCAACCGATCACTATGAACATTGGCATGTATATGTATTATATGTATTTTTTGTGGAGAAGATATTTCTGCTACATCTTTGTTGCAGTTCCTCAGCAGGTGGAGCTACAGTATATCAACTTCTGCACGGTTCAATCAATTTTCAAGTTGCCAACATGGTCTCTAAAAAATGATGCCAACTTGGCTCTATCGCCAACATTTCGCAATGTCTCCATTGAATCTTCATTTTATTGTGAGGAATGTCGTTGGTTCCGAATATTACAATTTTAACATAAATTGCATGCAACAGAAATTAATATTAACGAATTAAACATCCAGATATAAATTCTTTACACTATTTTATGCGTTCCTTACTCAAAATTTATAACAAAGTGTTACTTTTGGTGAGCATAGATTACCTTAGGAAAATATTTTAAAAATTGACTCACAAGGGAGTTACGGAGTGTTATAAATAAAAAAAAATCATTTTTATCGGCTAATAGAGCTACAGACTTATAATTTAACAAGTATGGGTTTTTTGTTCAGCTAAGATATGCAAATAAATTTTTCCTTTTGCTTATTTTCCAATTCACGTAAAATTAACTCATTAAAAATGTCTATCCTTCAATCTGTATTATTTTTTTTAATTCATCCATGCGAAGAACGGGTATACCCCAGATAGTATATATATAAAGATGTAAAGCCACTCTCTCTCACATACACTCACTCATCATGATATCTCTGGAACTATTAGACCTACAGACATTAAATTTAGCAAGCATGATTTTTCTATGGTGTTGAGACCCATTAAAAATAGGATTTGAGAATATCGAGTCAAAAGTGGTGGTTATGGAGTTGTAAAAGTTAAATAAACATCCATCTTAAAAATTGAAGTATATTTCTTTTTAAATCGCAATCGCGAAATCTGTTGGAATTTTTTCAATACATTGAAGGTTTATTCATAGGATTTAGATTTAAAAAATAAATAAATTGAAAATTCTACAGTCATTAAATGTAATTAAAAAACCAGTGAAGTGGCTAAGTAATGCCTAGTGCCAAGATACATATTTTTCTTTTTAGATACTACCGTAGATATTTTTATAGGCAGTATCAGGGATACAATGCAAATGACTACTAACAGGTGAGTTTGTCTATTGGTACACATGTCTGTCGACTATCACTGCTCTGTACTATTTTTCTTCATATATATAGTGCGCCTGTCAAAGTCCGTTGTCTCCCCGATAATTTATGGACAACAAGAGCTATAGTCATGAAACAGACGTATAGATACAGTAAAGTCACCATACGCGCTTCATAAAAAATTGGCTACTGCATCACCTGGCGGTACGTGGTGTTAGTATTCTTATTGCAAAAACAGTACGACAGTGCTTTTCAAAATTCCAATATTGGCGGCCGAATATTCATTAATAATTTTCATCGCGCTTCCCTCCATACAATAACAATGTATTGAATTCAATAATAGCATTCTTTAATGCTAAAGCTCAATACGATTTAAACCATTTAATGGCTTAAGTAAACGTCATGCTCAGCCGAAGTGTTATTTTCAGTGAACGTATATATACGTCTTTCCGAAATACGATCTTTTCTGTGCACTGTTATTCATAAAACTATTCTGAAGGCAATGGAATGTAATAAATGGGATTTGACAGCGTTTGCGAAGGATTTTCTTTTTCCAGAGGATTAGCTTATTTATTCTTTTCCTCCCCCCCCCATTATATAACACATGCACGCGTATTTGGAAAACGGTGGCATTGGGGAGCGAATTGTGTAAATTTTAATCGGTATCCAAAGGGATTAGTTATAAACCTTACAAATTATCAAGATAAGTGTTAATTTTTGTATATAATACTGTATATGTGTGTGACAAGATCATGGGGTCACTAGAAATTATTAAATTTGTTCTTAACGTATTGCTAAATTAATTATAAAATGCATTGTAAAATACTGATACACTTAGAAGTACATTATATCAGTGTAAATATGTATTTTATTTTTTTATTATTTCAAAATGTATTATGTTTGTTCATTTCAGTAAATTAGTAAATTTCTTAAATAATCTTTAGCTTTCGACTTATCAATATGTTCGCGCCCCCTCCGTAGAGTTATCACGACTCTTTTGGGAGGCGTGTCCCACATTTTGAGAAAAGAGGCAGTGCGAGATGTACATAAAAAACATCAAATTGAAAGTTGTCCGGCATTGTCGATTTAGTAAGCGAAGACACATTTCGTAAGTTAATAGTAAAAATAGAAGGTGTTAAATGCATAATTATTTGGTCCTCAACTCCCAAAGATGGAACGCGACATAAGTAGAATAATAGAAAAAAAATACGCACAATTGAGGATTTCTGAACTCGTCATCATATAGATGGATTAGATATGCTTTGTACGTACTTGTAAACACAATACGAAGAACATTAATTTCTGGTCTCTAAATAATCCTAGATGTGTTGTCAAAGTTCTACATCAAGGTCGGTAAATTTCTGATGTGGAATATTCGAATACTGATTGGCCTGGTATTTTACAAGGGCGTGTTAACGGGATACCGATACTGCTCATTGCTAAAGGATGTGCTATTCGATTTTAAAGAGGATTGACCACTGGGTGGCTTCTGGAACGTATGGTTTTAGCAGGATGGCGTCCTGCCCTACAATAAATCACGCCTCACACAGTACAATCGTGACACATTACAGCAACAAGTCATATACTATGTTTGTTTCGTCTAATGGCCGTCACGGTCACCTTACTTACAATTGGACTTTTTATGTAAGGATATATCAAATAAGAGTTTATACATCTATTTTGGCAATGATGCAATAACTTCGAAACAGTATTATGGATGCTTGTGCCAATGTGTCACGTGCCATGATGAAAAACTTGTAACGGAAAATTCAAACCCATTTCAGAACGTGCATTTTAACTCAATGGCACCGATTTGAGCATAAAAGATAAATGTGCCACATTTCCTAAACGTGCAGTTTTGTTCGACATGATCAAACACATGTGTGCTTTGTGCTTTTCATTCGTTTTTTGTGCGTAAGATATTTTTTCGTTCTAAATCGATGATGCTGAACAACATTGTATTTTCTTTTTTTGATGTACAGTCCGCTCTTGCTATTTCAAACCTTTGGTAATACGAACCTGCGACGGATTTATACACGTCTATGATTAACCCCTTGGGGACTCTACACTGAAAATATTTTGACCAACCAACTTTCACCGAAGGTAGAAAACGTAAATATGCGATTTAAGTATATTATATAAATTCTGTATTTGAGAGTTTTGAGAGTTAGTTAGTGAGTGGAGTACAAATCTAAGTACCAATGGAAGAATTCTAAGAGAGGATTACTCGACGTTGATTAAATCCGGATAAGGATTGCATTCAAGGCCTCAATTGTAGGAATCGACTTCATAAAAGTACATGTATCGTGATCCTTATTTAAATAAAAGTTTAGTTTATTAGTGCGTGACGTAGTTTATATTGAGCTTGTACAAGTTATCGTGGAATCAGTTGAGGGTCCGTAATATTATCCCCAGGCTAACGAGTCTCACATTCGCGCTCTGCATCCTGATCAAATTTATTAATTGGATTATTATTGTGCTTGACTGATATTTTATGTCAATAAAATAATTAGGGTGAATCATGTCGACTGATTATTCAGTTCTTCCCACACATCTAGCCGGGTCCGAGTGTAGACAACGGGGATTAGAGGGAAGAAGGAACCGACAAGCATTACAAACCTCACTCTAGTTTGAAATATATCCTCAGTCCTTAGACAAACATTTGATATTTCCAACTGAAACAACACGTTTTGGTACACTCAAAATTTCGAAGTAAAATCCATGGCTTGCCAAACTACAATACGCGATAATTCAAAGTTATCTTATAAAACTTTCATCAATTCGAGCACTCACTATCATGTACAGTCCTGTAGCATAAAGGTTGCAGTTTACAAGTTTTATGTCGAATTGTCTCGGCGTATCTCCCCTGTAACGTAGCCCTTTTGATGACCATTCCTCTGCTAAGGAGAAAAGACACTTTAATTGATTTCCTTCTTTAAGTGGACTCTAGACCAACCGACATTTTTGTCAGTCTACCATATGTTTTGCCCAGACTAGACCATGATTTGATGAAACACTGGTGCTGGAGACACTGTCTGAGGAAACCGTGTGGTAAAAGAATTTATTTCCTGTATTCTTTTAATACAGGACTTTTAACTTATGTATCATATTTATATTGTATAATATGTACTTCTTAAAAATATTTTAAAATACTTTATACATATGTACAATTGTTGTTTTGTTTCATAGTTTCGAATTTAAATGTGTTTTTATTCCCTACCTTCTAGATAAATCGAAATTTTTCATTAGTCTCTCCAATTTCGAATTAATGAGAATCGACTGTATCTCGAATGGTTTTTGAGATAAGAACGCTAACTCTCAACTAATCTGCCAGGTGGTGCTATTATAAGATTTTTTTGTGTAATGCTTATCAACTTGACCATATCTAGACTCCACTTTTATGATTTTAGCTCTTGTCTTCATAAATTTTTGGAGTGACAACGAACTTTATTGAGCACACTCTGCACATATTTATTACTATCAAAAATATTTGAATCACTAGCATTCTTTTTAAATCCAGATATTTATATGCATCTTTAAAATTTATGTTTAATGTAAAAAACACATTATTTCCCTTGATATTCTAGATATGTGACTTGTGTCCTACATTTGAAACGTTCTGCATGATTACTACTAGGTGTGAAACCATTATTGCATCTGTATAATTATTGCATTTTAAATGTTTTAGATGTTCTTAAACTTTTAGCCTGAGTAGCTGAGGGGTCATGATCATGAATCATTGTCTGTCGAGTTCTGATGTTACTGAAAACCAAAGACGGTAATGGACTTAAGTTCATTCAGTGATCAAAGCCTTCATGTTGTTATGGTGTGTAAGTCTGGAGAGTGGTCTACCAGCGCAAGCATATACTTCGTTTGTTTGTTCGTGGTTCAAATATCTGAGGTCCGGGGTAACTAACCTTTGTGTTGCTTCAGTGTGGGATGTTTATAAATAATTCGACATTTATCCTTTCTAAATATAATTTTTGTTTTTATTAATTAATACATTAATTTCTAAAGTATAAAGCACATGATATAATACTTTGTAAATACAAGTTAGATTCCAAAATGTTATGGCTTATAAATATTACCTCGTTTTGGCCATTAACCCCTTAAGAGATCATTTTGTTTTCTTTGGAAATTATTTTCCAAATGCTTACTTTTTGTAAGTACACTCTTCACACACACATGGTATGACGAATCAATCATATATCTTAAAAGAATTTCTATAATACTTGAAAAAATTTCATGTTCGTACATTTTATTCACAAGATTGAAAATTTTGAATGTATGTGTGTTCATACACATACAACTTGAAGCATGGTGTGGAATACTAAATCTTACATTGCAATGGGAACAATTAAAAAAATGGCGTATATTTTACGATTTTTCCCTAACATTTTTTCTCATAAAACAAATTGAACATTGCCTAGCCAATTCCTGTTCTTCATTGAATATATTCAAGAATCAAAATTTCTGCTTCCAATGAAAAATTCCCGGCTTCCCCTCAAAAAAATCCCAGATAAGAAGTATTTGAGTACTATGGACAAATGCACCTCTCTAAAGCATATTAGCAATAATAATACCACTATAAGAATTAAAAATATGTGCAAATCAAAAATAGAAAGAAGAAAACCTCAGTGGCTGTATAGTCTCTTCATGTTTTCATTCATCAGTGTTAGTTTTTGGTAGCCCGTACGGTGTACGGGCAAACCCGTTAGGGAGTTAAATGAAAATGACAGTTAATTTCCAAATATTTAAAAACAGAAAATGTAGCTAAGTGTCTTTTATCACCATAAACCGTTGTCACAATTTTCTTAGAATATTATTGTTTTAATTTTATTGTGAGCTATTGAATCTTTTTTTAAAGAAGTACTTTTTGTGTTTGATTAGAAACAATAAGGTAAACTTTAAATCATTACAGCTTAGAAATATTAATCATATAGTTTTCAGGAGAAAACAGAGTTATATTGGAGATTCTTGTTGTATTTGAACATGCTGTTTCCTAATGCCACATCCAGAAATAACAATGTTCTTCAACTATTTCGATCGATACAAGGATTCTGAAATCGCAATCAATCGGAATTTTACTGTGTCTTGTTAGTACAGAGAAATAATACAGCTCTTTAAATAAGAAATAACAGAAAAGCTAGGAAGATTTAAGAGAAACAAAGACGAAAGAAAAGAAAAAGAACTGCAAATGAAAAAGACTAAACTCGGTTGAACGCTCTACTTGTTTTTCTTTACAATTAAACTGAAATGCGAGCGAAGTAAAATGTTACTTTATGAGATCTCTCAATCAGAAAAGCGAAAGGAATTCCGGTATCTCACCAGCAACTACATGTTTTACATTCCATCTTCTGATGCCAGAAAGAATAGATACTACGTTATCAAAAAAATTCTGTTTTTTTTTTTTTTATTATTTTAAGCTGCGCTTCTTTTACGGTTGAGATGGTACTGGCAAAATTGTTTATTTACTTTACTTGATAAGGTGAATTTGGAAGAGTAAGTGGATAATAGCAAATAAGGTATCATTTTGCTGTGATGAATGTGAAAGATGTAACCAATTTTTTGTAAAAGTTTACCATGCTTGTAAAAGTTAGAAATTTAATTGATCTAACTGTTGGAATTGTATGCTTTCAAATGTACTAAAGCTTCCTTATTGAATTTACACAATATATGATACTTTAAAAATTAATATGATTTAGAAGTTTTGTAGCTAAACGGATTCACAATACCCCTTAACATCTACTTTAAGTATCATGTAATATAAGAAATTATGTAATATACCCACTTTTTCACTTCAATAATTATGTTATACGATACAATTACTGGAATTGAACCAAATAAATTGATTGATATTTTTGATTCAGGATTGAAGAAATCTCTGATATACAACTCCTTTTTCAGGGCAAAAAAAGAGAGAGAGAGAGAGAAAAACATCACCAGGAACTTGGAAAAGAAGGCACTGTTCCACCTTTTCAAGGCATAATGTAAAGAGTATTAAATTTTGTAATGCATTACACTAAAAATCCATGTCCCTTGAACATTGTACGATGATTTGTGAAGACTGCAACACGGCATCTTAAAATATAAAATGTAGTGACACAGTGGTAAATAACTATCATCTTTTTGGTGTTTTTCTGTTTAAGTATCTCAATTTCTGATTTTATTTTAAACACAATTTTATGTCAAATACGTTTCAACGTCAAATCTCACCAATAAAAGAATTAAATCATCTACACACATAAATATGAGGTGATACCACCCGCCGATGGTTGGAACTTTTTGAAACGCACCTAACGGAGTCTTAAAAAATAGATTTTGTGATCAATGTTATCATAAAGAATATTTTTCCTGTATTAAAATTCCACTCCGGTTTATCTAAACATTCATGAACATTAGAGATATTGCTACTGTTTTGACCTGCGTAAATTATTTGGTTAACTTCGATTTGTAATTACTTTGGCCATATGATGTATTTGCTGTATATATTTCACATATGGTTTCTGGTTTCATAAACAAAATGAATTTTAAAAATTAATTTCGTGTTGTTAATTTGAAAGAATTAATTTAATAATTAATTAATTTAATTTTAAATATATTTTATTGAAAAGAAAATAATGTGTATGCTTAATTTTTTTTAAAATTCAATGTGTAAATAACATTTTAGTCAATTTCATTCATTGTAAAATTTAAAACATTTTCCCAAATGCTTTGATGGTAATAATGCAGATAAAATTACATAATTACGCGCAGACCAAGTTAAAACTGTTTCATTAGATCAGTAGTCACCTACCCCGGTCCGCAGACTGGAACCGTTTCAATGATCAAATGGTAACAGGCTGTCGAGGGTACAATAGATTATTTGAGTTTTATATACTGGGGCGTATTTCTCCCGGATTTTTTCGACTTTCCATGAAAACTACTTTATATTCCATGTTTAATCGTTTTATATTAAATTTGGTGTATAGTTTATTCAAAAACATATTTAAATAAAATAAAATTAAAATTAGTAAGTCAAAACGATCTAAAATATAGACAATCAACACCCCCTCTTTCAGTAGTCCGCGATAAAATTACCAAGCATTTACCAGCCAGTGGTGATAAAAAAAGTTGGAACGCAATGTATTAGATAACAACTTTCACATAGAGTAGTTGAAATGTATTAGTTACCTCAACAGAAAAAATATTTATTAGATTATCTCATAACAGTTTAAAATTTTTTATTTTTAATCTAAAAATTGATTTTTCGTGTTATTTGTATCTAACAAAAATCTATTTTAATGCATCATTAGAGTTACGAACACTTCATTGTATTTTCAACAGTGGGGGGGGGGCAAAATATATTACGATTCTTCAAAGACATCAATTGAATATTTTTTTCAAAATCATATTTTCTACACACAACTTGAAAAAACTTGTGTTAGACCTTAGAATGTATTTTAAATGCGTGACATCTTACACAAAGAAAGTCAGATGGAAAAGCAAAATTTTTAATATGGGGCCCATGATATTTAAATTTCTGTGAAGCCGAGGTAGAAAATCGGAATGCTAGTAAAAATTTCACAAAATGTTTGTATCATTTTATCCAGTGCTTCTCAAAGTTCCCATATTTTCCACACTATGATCAATCATAATTTCCATCGCATCTCCTCTCCTCCCTCCATACGATAACAAGTCATTTAATTAAATAATACACTTTAAATCTAAAACTACAATACGGCTTTAACTTCTCATGTGACACTGGCGTATATAAAAAAATGCTTCACTCAGTTCAAATTATTAATTGACTTGGTTGTATATATACGTCTCTCCGAAGTATGACATTTTATGTGCACTGCTATTCCTTAAAATTATTCCGAAGGCTTTGGAATACATTACAAAGACTTTGACAGTGTTTGCAAAGGATTTACTTATTTCAGACGATTTGCTTATTTATTCCTTTTCTTACCTGCCCTACTTTCAATACATTACATACGCGCGCCTGCGTGGAAAGCCGTAGCATTAGGGAACAATTCACGTAACTTTTAATCGGCAGTGGAGGGATTAATTATGAACCCTACAAATTATCAAGTTAAATGTTTATTTTTGTATATAATTTTATATATGACAAGCCTATGGGGTCATTATTAAATATTAATGTTGTTTTAATTCAGTATTTTTAAATAAATTATTAAATACGTGTGTGTGTGTGTGTGGTGTTGTGCAGTACTGTTATATTTATAAGTGTATTAATTATAACAGTGAAACTGTGTTTTTTTCTTACGACAAGATGTATTTTGTTTGTTAAATTTCAGTAAATTAATAATTTTTCAAACTTATATTTTGCTTTCGACTTTTCAATATATTTGTGCCCCCTTCGTAGAATTATCACGCCCCCTACATTGTTGCGGACAGCAGTTTGAGAAACGTTGATCTAATACATTATGGTAATTTGAATTATGGTAATTCTTATCTATAATAACATTATAGATAAGAATATATATAAATAATGTTTAAAAGACCGTTGACATGTTATTTTAGGAAAAAGTAAAATAATAACATTGAATTAAAAAAGATTAATAATATAGACAGAAATTACAAACAGCTATAACTACATAACTGGGAATAATATACTGCAATGTTTACATACAAAGGAAAAATATATTTTACATTCATTATAAATGCTCTATCTTACTCTCCTTTATAAAAAAAAGACGACATTTAAGCAGAGGTAACTTTAAGCCATTCACGAGTCATTCCCGAAATTTCACTGTCTTTTTCTGCCTTAAAAAGAAATATTATAGCAAAAGTTCAACCTGACGTGCTTGAGCAATTGCTGTTTCCCCAGCAGGATATCATATCCACGGATTACATCTCTTAGTATGATAGCTCCCCACCCCCTCCGCATTGTCACATGCACAAATTTTTAAACAAATATTTTAGAACATGTTAGATTGATCAAACAGAAGACGCAAACGATGCTCTTTGCCCTCTAAATCAGAGATTCCCAAAGCTTTTTCCCTCATGGACCCCTTTTTAATAGTCAAAAATTGCTCACAGATCCCTTTTTTATTTAGTCAAAACTTCCCCACTGACCCCTTTTTTAAAATCAAAACTTTCTCAAAGACACCCAATTGAAAAGTCCTATACATGCGTAGTACATAAATAACCAAATTTTAAAAAAAAATTTAAGGATTATGTATAAAGTTATAACTTTTGTTTAAAATAAAATTTTTAAAAAAATTAATGACTTGGATGAACTTGATGAGAGATGTTATGAGTGTATTTAAATGCTCATCTCAATGTTAGTGGATGGCAAACGCAAATCCTCACAAACACTAATTTGTGTCGTTATTTATTTATTTATTTTTATTTTTTCGGGTTTTTTTTTTTTTTTTTGATGAAGATATTACGGCACTGAATCTACGTTCTTCCTAATTGCAAGACGAGAAACTAGTTCAAGATTATGTACAATAAACCTTTAATGCAGGGTATAAAACTCGGATCTGTTTTTGTAACTAGAATTTGTGGTACCTGTGTTGAAACATTGGTTAAGTCCCTAATTTGCGGATATTTCAATAAAAAGCTTCTGTATTAGTTTGGATTCATTTGTGTTTGGGATCTAAGTTAGTCCATGCGCTAAAGGGTTCAACACCCAGTCGAAAATATCCAAGTGAAATTACTTTTATTTATTTAAATTTCCATTAAAATAAAAATGTACGAAAACTTTTTTTTATTTTATATTTAAGTTTAGGTGGACCCCTGACGTTGTTTATGGGCCCCAAATGAATTTTAAATTTCCACGGCCATTCTGAATAATATCAGGGACCCATGGGGTCCGTAGAGACCACTTTGGGAGTCATTGCTGTTGATCTTCAGATTTGCACCTAGTATTTCTTTTTTAGGGTGTTGTATGAAAGAATATTATGTCCTTTTTTTTGCCTAAAGCATTTTATGAACTGAAAAGTTATATTTTTGACTCGCTGGGGTTGGCAATTCCAGTAATGCATCTGATTGTAAGGCTGGAACTCGAATACAGTTCGACTCAGATAAACATGTTTAACCAGACAAGTCACAAAGAACAGTTATAATGTGTAAAAACAAAATGTTCAGCATTTTTTTTTTTTTGATAACGTGGAATTTTTATCCGTAAATTATATTTAATTTGAATAATTAAAGACGTTTGTAATCAACCTATTCATTTTGAAACGCCCTGCATAATAAATATGACATACAATTCATTTTTATGTCTGTAATCATACTTACATAAATGCCAAAACAAAGCACGGAATCAGGGACTCTCCACTTCGACAGTCTGTGAAATTAAATTTATTAAAAATTTACATAAAATTTAATAATTTAAACAATTTTAGAAAAATTATTTAAGGTGCATGAAAGAAATCTGTATAAAAACATATAAAAATAGAGTCACATTAACCTAAAAAGGAATTAAGTTAATACGAATTTAAGTAGAAGGGAAATTCAATTTTAATGATCCGGATCACGTTCTTAATACGTGTTTGAAAAGTAAATGACTCTCTTGTACTTAAGCATCTGTAATAATGCGCTGATTACTATTTAAAGACATTAAAACTAAACCAAATCTAGCTTTACGATGAAACTTGTAATTTACCGCAGGAAATACCACATGAATTTAACAGTTTATTAGTAAATAAGTCCATTATGGAGCAAATGTCATTTGTCAGAAATTGTGATTAGTTATTTTTTTAACTTTTGTTAATTTTCATTAGAATCAATTTTGTTCAACAGCAAATGTTAATTCTAAAATTTTTTAACAGTTTCTTCTCAGTATATATTATAAGATTTTTTACAAGAAATTTTTGTGGTACAATTTACGAGATTTTATGTAAAATAATCAGTAATGATGAAATGATATTTTAACAGAACTTATAATTTTTTTAGCATGCTTGACCGACATACATATTGATCTCTAAAAGGTATTCAGCATGTTTTTGTTTTAAAATTCACCGTGAAAAAAGTGACATACGGTAACGGTTATACATTTACGTGGAACCTTAGAGAAATCTCTATCATCCACTCATCATAATAAGTAGAAAAAATAAGAATAATTTGCTGAAGGGTTACATAAGAATATAAATCAATCCACAATGAGTGCAGCGCAACAACGCTGGTGGAGGTGTGAGTGGGCAACCACTCATCCAGTTGATTTAGCTAATGACGTCACATCTCTGACAACCACGCCCGTCTTTCAACCGGATGCCGCATCTCGACGGAACTAGGAGAGAAAAGGGAGGAATTTCTTTAATATCAAAGATTAAAGAGAACATTATTTTTTAAGTCCGTTTCTCATTACCTCTTAAATATCTGCGGGCGGTTATTGAAAGGAGATTTTAAATAGCCACTTGGAAAAAAGTAAGAATAGATGGAGAAGTTTAAAATAGGATCAAGCTTTCACACTACCCGCATGCAAAAAAAAGTGACATATTAACAATAAAATTCATTGTTACTATGAATGTTCATAACAACCCAAGCAAAATACGATAGGCGCAAGTTTTTTTTTAAAACTATTTTGAGGAAATGGTTTCTTATTTAGGAGTGAGACAAAATGTGAAAAAATCTTAACTTTTGCATTTCGAGCGTATGTTTTATATATGATTGTTGATCTTGAATAATTTTATTTTTCTCGGCATGTTTTTTTACAAAAATCTAATTAACGAAATTGTAAGAAAATATGTATTCTGATGTATAATCGTTTTCCTTCATAATGAGTTTTAATATTTTTCTTACAATTAGGGTCATGTCAAAGAAAGCGCTCACATATATATTAGACTTAAAGAAAAGGATAAATGCAACAGAAATTTTGACATGATGTCAATCATTTTGGGTAAATTTAGCTAACTTTTCCTTGAAATCAAGCAATGTACCCTGAAATGCTATATTAATCTTCAAATTCCTATAGACCTTTTGATTTTTTTCTACAACATCCTCTAAGACAGTACTTTTCAAACTTTCACTATTGGCGACCAAATTTTCAATCATAATATTTATCGCCCCCCCCCTTTTTTTAATGTATTCAATGTAATATCAATTCACTTTGGCGCTAAAGCTACATGCAGCACCATACAAGTTAACAGGATAAGTATTCAATTTTGTATTGTTACGTTTAAGAAACATATTTCGTCAACACATTAATTTAAACAATAGGATTATATAATCCGTTATTTTTTTCCTTTCTTTAATTTTTAAATTAAAACAGGTTGCTAAATGATATATATATTTAAAAATTTATTTCATCCGTCATCTATTTCTAAAAGTACAAATGCCATTAGAAAAATAGTCTGTTCTATGTTGCTCTCTATCAAAGCCATTACATCTGGCATTATCGCGAACGTCTGTGTGAGTCTGGACAACCTATCGGACTTTGCGCAAAATATGTAAAAATGCTGTATCTCCTAATATACCAATTATTATTGGTAGAGACGATATTTCAATAGATACCAAATGTATCTTGAATGTACATTTTATAATTTGTGTGTTAGTTGTAATTCACGGTATTAAGTATTTACAATAGTAGATTAAAACAAAATCAGGCATAACTATTTTAGTCGTAAGCGAATATTTGACGATAATAAATCATCAACACGTGCACATATTAGCATAGTTCCGAAAATGAAATCAAGTAAATATTCTCAAAAATTTTAGATTTACCACTAATAAAGTAAATGGAGAAGAAAAGTGTATTTATGTCGCCCATCCGGTAGAGTGGTTAACGAAGCAGTCTGCTTTGCCGTAGGCCTGGGTTAGAATCCAGGATAAGGCATGGATGTTTGTAAATGTATAGTGCCTTCGCGGTATGGGGGTGCTCTAAATAGCCGTCGAGCCGCAAGTCCTCTCGGGAGTTTGGTGGAAGGGGAAGAGAGGTGGGAGGCTCCTAATCTCTCCCAGAATGCTCTCACTCAAAATTGAGGTGAAAGCGAGTATAATTGTACTGTCACCTGCATGGTGCTCAAAGATATGGCTAACGACAGGCGTACAATATAGCCCAATGCCATGATGAATTTCGTGGGCCTCGATCTGAGTACGTCAGGCAGGTGCCATTAGCAACAACAACAACAAGTGTATTTATTCAATATAAAAGCATGGATGTTAGCTATAAAAAGAATAATGTAAAACTTTTTTCATTGTGCATTATATGTTTCAGAATACTTATAATAATAAATCTTGGCCAAATTTTCTTCAAAGTGCTCCCTGTGCTTTTCCAAATATCATAAAGCACTTTCTAATGGAAAAACCCAACAGAAATGCATTATTTACAACTTCTCTAAGAGAAAAAAATGGAATTAACCATACCAGTAAGTTCAAAGGTCAAGCAGATGATCATCAAATGTATTCTGATTCTTTCGTGAAAAGGGAATTAGGTCCTCCTTTTCTTTCCACAGCTTATGCGTAGTATTTTAACCCGCGATCACTCGCGCGGGGTGCTGTGTACACCTCAGCAACAAGAAACGCTTCCTAGAATTCCACAAAGAATACACAGAAACACGATTTTTTCTATAGCTGCACATTTTGGGTCATTGAACCTTCAGGCCTGATGCAATCACTCTCACTCGGACGATTGAAACGTATTGTCCTTCAAAAGTTTATCTGGGGTGCTGAGAGCACCCCGCGAGTGATTGAGTTGTATTTTCGTACTCGAAGCATCTAAAGTAGGGTAAATGTTTCAATCTTTCCGTTAATATTTTTTTTCAAATATAGTAATATGCATGTATATTTTATTTAGAATTTCAATAATTGTAGTATAAAAATAATATAAAACTTAAAAATAGTTATAAAATATAATTTTTTATTAACATTTTTTAAAACGTTTTTCAGAAATTACGGCAAAATTTCATGGGAAAGGTAGCAACACTGACTCGGTCGTCTATTAGATACTGTATCGACAGATTCTGAGGATGAACTAAGTGATTTCGAAGACCGTGTCATTTCAGAAGAGCACCATATTAAACAATCTTTTCATCTCATGGATACGGCACAAGAATTGGAAGAGACTTTGAGCAAGAAACAACAAAAAAATCCCCGGAAACAAATAATTCGCAAAAAAATTCAAACAAAGCTTTACTGACAAAGAAGATAGTAAAAAGAGCATGAATTCACCAAAAAAGGGGCTCAGCACTGTTTGTCCACGGGTAAAAGATCTAAAAACCAATTGTGTTTGCCTTCAATGTAAAACAAATATGTGCTTAAAACATATGAAAACAGTCTGCTCTGAATGTTTAGAAAATGATTAAAATATTTGTTTTCTACTTTCTACTATCCTTAACATTAATTACAAAGTAAGTTTAGTACTGGAAAAAACGTTTTACTTGTGTTTTATGAAAAAAATATAAAATTATATGTTTTAAAATGAAAATTTTATAGGTTTAATTTAAATTAATATTAGTCTTATTTGTGTGCAATAAATTTAATAATTTATTTGCATAATACAAAAAACACCTCGTACTTTATAAATATGTATCATAATTGACTTAATTTTTTTTCATCCTTTAATACACGTGTTAAAAGTTTGGAGTGATCTCTACACCCCGCGAGTAACGACGGTAGCAAAAACTGGCGCGAGTGTGACCGCGGGCTAATAATAATAAGAGTGATGAATTTTTTACCTTCCAAGAAATTTCTCTGTGTCTATATTTGGTTTTATCTCTGTAAGAGTAGGTTTAAAATGAAAAAGTAATAAAAAAATCTTTCAACGTGGGATTACATCAAATCAAACAAAGTATTTTTTTATTTGGTAATGTGATCGAACATATAGCTAATGAGCGTTTTGAAGTTGAAAGTAATATCGCCATTTGATATATATTTATATAAATTATAGCAGTGAAATCATGTATGTTTTTATTATGTCAAAATTATTTTTTTAAACCTTTTATTTTCCATATGCTCGCGCTTCGTTCGCAAGTTTATCGCGCCGTCCTGGGTGACGTGTCCCACAGTTTGAGAAACGCTGTCCTAAGCCACACAAAATTTTAAAGGTATTAAGATCTTCAATAAGCTATCGCTGTTTTTTTAATTTTTTTTTAAAAATACTTTATTTAAAATATAAGGTAAAGAAAAACATTTCTCTGAAAGCATTGCCCATCACTAAACACCGCTTTCTTTCATCTTTCTAGCAGTATATTAATTCCATGTCGAAAAACTGATACGACTTTCTAGGCAATCAAAGAATTGACCCATTTTTGGTATATTATTAAGAATGGAATTGGCTGCTCAACCAGGTCTTAAAGCCAGGGCATGGAGTGGAATAAGTGATAATCTGTAGTTGTTATGTCCAGTAAATACAGCAGATACAGTAAATAGAGTTTCCCCTTTAAGCGTTTCCAAGTAGATTTTAATTATTTTTGCAACATGTGGTCCAGCATTTTCATGTAACAATATCATTTTGTAGTGCCCTATCATAAAGCAACCACTTTTCCTTTTGGGCACTACTCAAACACTAATTAATTGATGTCGATAGTGATATCCATAATAGTTTCATTCAGTTAGAGCAGCTCATAATAAATTACATCCTGTTGTTGCTGTATTGTCCTTGCAGTGAAATGAGGCGTACAAAACGGCTCTTCCTATGTCGACGACCGTTGGCGAATGAAGCAGTTGATAGTCCAAGGGATTTAGGTCTATGGTGTAGAGTTTAGCCAATATAGAACGACAATTAAAAATATGGTTAAGAGAAAGTTGAATAGCAGATAATTAGGACAAGTATTATAACTTCTTTGAACATCAGTGGATATTTTCATCCTTTTAAAGTGATTTGTACTTAATCTGGCTAAGTTGGCTGTTATCACCCTGCTCATAAGAAGAAATTCAGAGGAGAAGCTTCGAACGATAGATATTTGGTTTTATAGATGGTGTTGATACACACACATGGCTGGGCATAAGCCCACGATCTTCTACACTTTGGATTATCGTACTGTATCCACTTTTTATCGCAATTTACTATACGGTGCAGAACACTTTTCCTTTACTGACTTTGAAGCAGTAGTTCAAACGTGAGAAAACGCCATTCGTTGTTTCATGAATTTAACTCATACCACACCCAATGTCCGTTTTTTTCAGTATCATTCTTAATCCTTCCAAACTTTTGACATCTACTTGTTATGGTTCTTGATCAAGCAATTCCCCCAATTCTTCATTTAGCTTTTTCGCGTTCTTTATCATTAGGTTCAAAATTATTATGTTTGAAGCATTGAAACCAGTATCTGCTTGTCTTTTCTAACAGATCATTGCCACCTAACAGAACATTGTCTCAAAAAGAAACTATGCTTCAGGAGCTGGTTTCTTTTGTATAAAATAGTGCAATAAATTTCCCACAAATACACTTTATCTGACACAAAGCTAAACATTTTTAGAACCGATGAAAAAAATAGATGTAAAACTAATTGCTTACACTATGGTGAACTAACATACACTGAAGTTCAAGGTTACATACATAACTTTCCTGCAGATCCATTACCATCTAAAATTACATGCATGCAGTCCTGGCAATACCATCTTTTAGGAAAAAACAAGAACTTATTCAAGTTCCTAAAATATTTTTAAAATAAAATGGACCTTCAAAATGGGCATACACTTTGAAGACTTTAACTACTAATATGTTTTTTTTAAAGACAATGAATGACTGAAAATATATTTTCTTGAAGCTCATACAAGACATTATAGATTATACGAGATCAATTCGGAAAGTTACCTCCGTAACGCTGTAAAATACAAACTAGGACAGACGGGGGAAATAATTTAGATATCAAAGGTGCTACTATCCTCTATAAGCCCTTGCCGTACTCTTTCACAAATTTACCTTCTATTTAAAAAGCGACCTCCTGTGATTTAAATCAATGCGTCACAGTGTTTTTAAGTTCCTCTTCGTCAGCAAAATGCTATCATTTTTCATTGCAGTGATTAGATTGTAATTGGAGGTGATTAGACCTCACTATAGATAGTATTCCACTTCATGATTCCTCTAGGATGTTTTTTTTTTCGTCCTTGAAAAAGCGTATCCATTGATGCACGACACCTTCACTAAAATGTATGGCACGTATATCACATACAATTCACGATGAATATCCGCTGCTGACTGTTTTATTTTGGTCCAAAGAAATCTTATCTCTCCTCGCAATTCACATTTCGTTGGACTTAGGGATTGCAATATCGGACCAAAAGTTCAATACCAGTATTCGGTAGTTCTTAGAACGTAATACCGGGATACCGGTTTTAATAACGGTATTAGAAATTTTAGAAAAAGAAAGAAAACACATGTGTGTTTCTTTGTTTTACTTGCCGGTTTTATTAGAGAATGTAAATATCACAAACTTAAAAATTATAACAGTATATATAGACTCATAAATAAATAAATAAAGGAACATCTTATTTATTTAAATCACAAAAAATATGAATATTGAGTCTGTGGTACTAATACAAATTTATGAAATGTTCTCAATGCTTTAAAAGTTAAATGCTTGAAAAGTGCTCTTAAAAAACATAATACATCAATTGTACTGTCATTAAGCCTGGAACATAATTTTGTGCAACAATTACTAGCTGTCAAAAACACTCTTTCGGCTACTACGCTAGTTGGTGGTACTGTTAGTAATGCGCGATATACTTTTTCCAAGAATTTACCTCTAAATCCCTCATCTTCAAATAAATCGATTTCTCGTCGGATGATTTTGGATATAGCTGATTTCTGTACTGTATTTTGAATTGTTGAAATGTTTTTACTTATTGCTAATTCTAATTTTTGTTCAAAAGACAGATCCTTTTCTCTATTTACATTAGTGCCATCATCATCTTCGATAATTGTACCAAATTCTTTGGAATGTGGATTGGTTTGTGGTAAAAAATGTTATTAAATCTTACTATGAACTTGATTAAATTTGAGTTGGTTAATCTCTTTTCTTCTTAACTCTAGAACATATTTTACATTGGGCTATCACATTCTTTTCATCATCTAAATAATGAAACCAAACTGAAGTACTATCAAATAATTTTTTAAGGTTCTTTAAAGTTATTCATTATTACGGGTTATTATTTATGAGTATAACATTTTAACCCTAAAGTATGATACAATGTCGATAACAAACTCACCAATTTAGAAAATATCGAAATATTACGCAATTCTTCACAAGTATAATGTTGGTTTCTCAGATACAAATATCAGGGTGCGAAACTTACGCAAGTTCTGTATTTCTCTGAGCTGTAACAGGACATTTTTGGCCTTGGAAGATTCAGATATTATATAGCTTCTCTTGATTGTACGATGTAACTTTGTATTCACAGTCTAATTAATTTCGCCCATTAGAGAAACATTATAGTAACAGGTGTTAATGGGTGAAAGAAAGCAGATGAGCTTGGATATGTTATTCCTCTTTCAACGAGAACTTTGTTAAGAGTAGTGTATTTAGTTCTTTCTGTCAGAGAAACAATTTATTTCTATATTTTTAAGTTCAGATTTATAGTTTTTTATCCGGTTTTATCTGGAAAAAAAATCAGATGTTAGAACTGTAGAACCAGCTAGGAAAAAAAATAAGAACAACGGAATGAGCGGAATAAAGACCTTTAATATCTCCCCTTCATTTCATTTATAATATATTTTAAACATGGTGCGATAATTAACAGTATGACGTAAACACAAAGACTTATAACATTTTGCTTGGTTGGGGATCCCTGAACATGCAAGAAACAATTTAAAAAATTTCTAGTTAATACCGAAAAACCGGTATTTAATCTTTTGAATACTGGTATTTCGAAACTGTAAAAATGGCTCAAAATACCAGTATTTTGTATCCCGGTATACCGGTATTGCAATCCCTACTTGGACTTTCAATGGCGGCACACATTTTGTCACATTATAACTAGCCCTACAGAATCAGAGATTGCTCCTGCATTCGATCGAGGGTGCTCCAAACCATACTTCAGGCGTCACGCCCAAACGGTGGTTAGTTTCCGAATTGCCCATGTAGTATGTATTGCAGCAACAGTATTTTCTGAAACGGAATGTTCCAAGTGTGTCTAGCTCTAACATTCCTGACTAAAAGTCTGTAAATTCCCTCCATGCTGTCATAACCACGTCAAATACTGTTTGCATGAAATATAAATAAAAGCGCTGGCTGTGCTCATCTTAACTATAAATTTTTAAGTAATTCTGCAATTCCATGAGTTTGGTACTATACTGCACTTTGTGATTAGTACAATAAATGCCTTAGTAAGAATGTTTCTGTTTCTTTGAATATAAACTCTTTGTCAAGTGAACAATTACAAAAAATAAGATAAAAAATTAAATTACCTTTTGCACAATCATATACACTATCTGGCCAAAAGTATCCGGACATCCAGTGGTATGGACTTAGAGCGTCCTGAAGCACATATTAATATGATGTTGCTCCCCATTTTGCATGGATGACAGCCTGCACACGTTTGGGAAGACTTTCCACCAATTTTTGATAGGTGACCATTGGAATTGCCTTTCAGGCGTCCATCACAGCTGAAGTGAGCGCTTGCAGTGAGGATGGTCGATTTGGCTGGCAACGTAATCTGCCCTCTAATTCCTCCCAAAGGTGTTCTATGGGATTTAGATCGGGGCTCTGAGAAGGCCAGTCCAGTTTTTGAACACCCATTTCGTCAAACCACGTCTGTGCAAGCCTCGATGTGTGAATGGAGCAGTTATTTTGCTGGAAGAGAAATGAGCCTTCCCCAAAATATTTCCATAGAGTTGGGAGTGCAGCATTGTCAAGAATGGCCACATACATCTCAGAGTTCATGTTTCCAATCACAGGAACTTACGGACCCTGGCCAAACCACGAGAAACACCCCCACACCATTATGCTTCCACCACCAACCTTAACAGTCAGCACAATGCAGCCACTAAAAAAACGTTCGCCGGGCATCCGCCAAGCCCAGACGCGTCCATCCGACTGCCAGACTGTAAAGCGAGATTCATCACTCCAAAGAACAGTTTTCCACATGTTCACAGTCCAGTGACGGTGAGCTCTACACCATTGCAATCGATGCTTCGCATTCTGTGCAGTGATGTTTGGCTTGTAAGTGGCTGCACGACCATGGAATCCCAACTTTTTTAACTCTTGACGGACAGTCCTGCTGCTAACACTAATTCCTGATGAACTTTGGAACTCCTGAGAAATTTCCACCAACGAGGACTTGCGATTTTGTTTCACTACCCGTTTCAGAGTTCTGAGGCTGTGTTCACCAAGTATTTCCGGCCTACCGGTTAGTTTTTCTGCCGTTTCACTGCCTCGATGTTTCCACTTCACAATTACATCACTCACAATAGATTCTGTAGAATGTCTGCAATCTCACAAACTGATCTCCCACAAAGGTGGCATCCCACTATACTGCCACGATTAAACTCACTAAGCTCCTTTGACTTACTCATTGCGTCACAAACGCATAAATACAATCTGACAAACCACTACCAACACTTTTATAGCTTTCAATTACGTATCAAATTGTGTCACTCGCCAGAACCACTTTTTTAAGGGGTGTCCGGATACTTTGGCCAGATAGTGTATCAATATATACTGTGAGATGCAAGATATCTAAAATATACATTTATATACTAAAATATCAGACAAGCATAAAAAATGTAATATTTTTCAAGTTGTCTTTTTTAAAATTATTTTGATTTTGACTCAAAATTTGATTTGATAAGGCCCCAAACTCAAATTAATGTTTAAAATCCAAAAAAAAGAAGTTTTTAAGTACCTTATTTTCTTAAAATCTCTTACACTGGTTTTCATTTTTTGATCAAATAAACTATCATGTAACATCATATAGTCAGACGTCAAAAGGAAAAGAAAGATAAAACTTTGCAACTAATACATCATTAGTTTTATTATAATAAACTTGCTTATTTTTTGCATTACATTTATTATGTTGCTTTCATTAAATATTAGTAAGGGACGTAATGCTACAAAGCTGAAAGTATTTTTTTTTAATTTTTCGAATAAATCTAACATCTAGAGTTCAAGATGTTATTTTGCCTAGATTTACATGGAATAACATGACCAGTAATTTGAAGACTGTAATGATTTACAATAGCTGCATATTATGTGCGATCAAAATATGTGCAATATTCATAATGAGGAAATTTTCATGAATAATACATTAAGTTTACTTAAAAATACAGAATGGAGTAATAAATCATTATGTAAATGCGTATAGAATGATCGGATTTGAAAATAAAATTTAAAAGAATAATCATTTCTTTGAAGATACTAAACAGCAATAAAATTTGATACCTTATATGTTTTTCAATTCGTTTTATGTCTTGTTATTGGATCTTCATTTATTACGGCCAAGTAATTTTCTATGCAGTTTCCTGTGATAAAAATGTTTACACTAAGAAAAGTTATGCATTCGATTTAACTTCTTGTAAGCTTGTTTTGAAAAGTTTTAAAATAAAACTGCTAACTTTGTTTTAAGAAACATCGCATGCATTATAAAATGAAATAAATTTATAAAAACTAATACATTATCTACAATCGTTATCGTTATGCTCTTATATTCCATCCAAAAATAAAAAGGAAATAGATAACAATATTAAAAAGTCGACTACCATTTGTGGAAACAATACTAATAGCAAAACTGATCCACAGTAGAAATTATATATATATATATATATATATATATATATATATATATATATATATATATATATATAATGTTCCTTCTTTCACCAAAGGCATTCCAAGGAAATGTTTCGAATTAAAAAGCACTTGTAGAAACAACGTAGTGAAGAAGTTTTAGTATTACTTCACATACCTCACTTTATTTGTAATAAAACCCTCAAACGTTACTTCCACATGAATTTAGACAAGTGGTAAAATAGAACACTTGGGTACTTACATTCTATAGGAAATATATTGGCTATCTGGGCGATACTTACGGAATATCGTAACGATATTGGCAACATTGATTAAATCCGCATGGATTCTAAAAACAGAATAAACCGTCGGGAATATGTGTGGAGCACGTAATCAGAAAATACTATGAAAAAAGTAATAAGTAATTATAAGCAAATAATAACCAACAAAAGAAAAATAATATTTTTTTTATTTGAATATGTTTTTTTACTTAATAACTATTATTAATATTTTACATTATACTATTTTTATTTTTTTATATAGCAACGCATTAAAAATCACGTATAAATTATTTACACAACTAAAGCATTAATTACACAAAATTCGTAAATTGTATTAAATAATAGATTATTCACACGTATAAAAAACGTTAACGAATATCGTAATTTTTTTAAGCAAATCAAGAGATGAATAGATATATTATTATTTTTTAACAATTAGCAAAATTTTAATATGATTTAAAGCTCGATTTATATCTAATTATGTCTGCCAAAAATAAATGATCATAATATATACGTAATATTATATTTACTTTGAGTTTCAACATATTTTTAGCTCTACATTGGTTAACGATTTTTCTTAACTGAAGTAGACAGTTTCTTTTTAGCACCTTAAAACTCTATAATTTGTAATATAGCGAATAACAAACAATTATTATTTGAAGTATTAATATTTATTAGAATCTGATTAGTTTCTGTTAGGAGGGTTCACCTATGTGAACGTCTGATATTCAAGCATTTTTAGAGAATTTTTTTTTTTGACGACCAGTAAAAAGATAGAACTTTAAGTTTTTTTTATCATTTATTTATATGTATTTTAAGAGTATGTATAAATGCTTTGTCAAAAATATTCAATAGATCGTTAGTTATAGCGCTCTGAACACACCCTCTTCAAAAAAATGGACGCTCACTTACTCCACGATTCCGGCTAATTGGCTTATCTGAAATTTAAAAAAAATAATGGTGTTTTAATCTATTAGGGGGACCGACAAGTAATGCCGTTCTTGCGCATGTCAATGCTGCTTTACTGTTTATGAGTCATTGCGTATTTGAAAGTCGAGGCAGGGACATTTAAAAGTTAAAGTGACTTGTTTAGTTGTGAAAACTTACACCTTAAAGTTTCTTTCCACATTTTAAGTGAAATGGCTAGTCAAATACCAGAAGCGATTCATATCCGCCATTGCATGCTTTTGGAGTTTCACAAGGGTAGTAATGCAAAGGTTGCAACCAAAAAAATAGATGATAGATCTACCCGAGTGCCTTCGATGTTCGTAAATGCCAAAGGTGGTTTTCTAAGTTCAGATCCGGTAATTTCGATCTTTCCAACTCACATCGATCATGAAAAACAACTTTAGACAATGACGTTAGGGAGCAAGTGGAAGCAAATCTGTGTCAGACAATCGAGGAACTATCAAATGTTCTAAACCAACCTTAGTCCATCATCCGAGAACATTTGCAACAAATTGGTAAAACAAACAGAGCAGGTGTTTGTATTTCGCATAAACTGTCTGAAGAAAACAGGGCTAACCGATCTACGACATGCAACTTATTGCTTCAACGGTACAATACAGAAACGTTTTTTGGTCGCTTGATCACTGCAGATGAAAAATAGGCCCTGTATGATAATCCAAAATGCAAAAGACAGTGGGTCTCTCCGAATGAACCACCACAAAGGACTGCTAAGCCAGGTTCACATCCAAAAAAGGCGCTTTTGTGTGTTTGGTGGGGTATTCGTGGAATCGTCCATTTTGAAGTGCTTAAACCTGGAGAAACTGTTAATGCAGACCTTTATTGTGAACAATTAGATCGACTAAATCAATCTATAATTGAAAAGGATCCAGTGATTATCAACAGAAAAAGCATTATTTTGCACACGATAATGCAAGACCGCACTGCGCAAGAAAAACGCTGGAAAAAATTAATGGATTGAGGTGGGAGGTAATGCCTCACCCACCATACTCGACATGGCGCCAACGGATTTCCATTTATTCCCTTCAATGCAACTCTTCTTAACAAACAAAAAATTTCAAAATTTGGATGATATGAAAAATGCCATCTCCAGATATTTTACTGAAAAACCAATTGGTTTTTATCGATCCGGCATTGAAAACTTGCACACTAGATGGAAAAAGGTTGTTGCCAACGAGGGTGATTACATCATTGACTAAAAAGAAAAATATGTAAGAAATTTTTTTGTTCGAATTTACTGTAAAAAAACGACATAATTTTCCGGTCCTCCTAATATAAGCTTAAATGCACTGAATGGACTATACTCAATTGAAAATATCAAAAATTGGATTTTTGGTAGACCTCCGAAGAAAAGTTTTCAAATTTCACTGATTTTTTATGTTTTTGGTATAAAAATAGAAATATTTTGAATTTTGGAATGATCGTAGTCCATATGTGCTGAGTTTGCCCTATAAATTTGAAGTCATTCGGTGAAACCGTTCTTGAGATACAATGGAGGAAAGTTTGAAAAACACAGTTTTGAGAAAAACGTGTTTAAAGTTTCACGTCTGATTAAAACAATGCAAATCTTAACTTGCCCTTAATTAGCACTGCCTGGTGGCGAAGACTAAAGCAAGTTCGACGAAATACTGAATGACTATAGACATTTCCCCTTAAACCTCTAGAAATTTATCTATACTTGTATGAACAAATATTTGCATAGAAGGGTCAATGGTATCAAGCCGACTGTACACAATATGCACTCCAAATGAACGCTCCGAACAACTGCTATTCTAGCACTTGCTTCTTTATAACATCTGCGAAAAAAAATCACTTTAACACTGTATTCTAGACATGTTAAAAATCAATTTATGAAATAATTTTTTTTTTGATTTTTGAACCCATCACATGGGTGAACCGTTTTAATAGTTTTTTTGGATGTGAAACAAAAAATGCTCTAATATTTTTTATGTGGCGACAGGAAATATTTTTTCTGCATTCTATTGAAGGTCAAAACAATTTTTTAAAATCCAGATTGTTGCGGATCTATACGCGTCTTTGCACTAACCCTCTTGGGAATTCTTTTGGACCCTCATTTTTAACCAATCTTCTCTGAAAAGTAGAAAACATGATATGCAAGTTAAGTTTAATATATATTCTTCATTCACGTGTTTGAGGTTAGTGAATGAGAATAGATTAGAAGTAATGTGAATTGGCAGTGAAATGTATACGTAAACAAAGTAAGAAAGTCAGAAGTTGGGATATCAAGAAAGTAATATGATTAGCTAGCTAGAAGTGTTTAAGTCAACTTAAATGAAATAGAAGACTGCGAAGCCAGTACTGTGATCTTAAATTAAGTCGATGTTTAGAATTTTAAACTAATAGTACGGTCATTAAATACGTAAGATCTGTGTGAAGCAATATTGAAGGTAGAGCTGCATGATTGAATATATTCTCCCAACGCGAATCTCGTATCCCTCTTGTTCTATTACTGATTCGAAATTTCTTGTTTAAGGTGTTGTTTGTGTCTGAGTTGATTATATTGATTAATAAAATAATCGGAATTCATCATGTCGTATGATTTTTTAATTCCTTCTACACCTCTAGCTGTGTCACAGGGTAGAAGGGATGTAAACGCGTTACAAGATGAAATGAAATATATTGTAAGGATTATTATCTTATCTTAGAATTTCTTTTGTGATATAAAGTAAGTTCATATTAGTAAATAGATGGTAAACTATATTAAAAAAAATTTAAAAATATACCGAGTGTTCAATTTATATATGACTACACTTTCAAATATTAATTATAAATAAACAAGCAAAGGCATTCACATACTGTTTTTTATGCTTCATATAAAAAATATCAAATATTTCTTACAATGTTTTATTGCACGATTTAATGTGCGCATTGATAGTTGCGCGAAAAAGCCCAATTTATGCGACATTTCTGTCCACGCCTTGTGCAATTTTATGGGATCAACATCCTGAAGTTCCGTTGAAATTCGACTTTTTAATTTAATCAGAGTTACATATTGTAGATTGTTAAATAGTATTCCTTATTTATTCCTATGAGTCTTATATGTCTTATGTCCTATATTACTTATTCCTATATGTCCAAATGTGTTATGTTTAGAGGTCAAAGTGTCCGTGGTATTGGAATTCTTCTTTTGATCCGTTGCTCAAAGAATTCTTTCTCGACTTCTGAAGTCTAGTATATTGTGTGGGGCCCCATTTTTACTTCACATATGTTGCAGATTTAAATTCGAAAATGCCTTCTGTAGCATGTGATTTTTCTAGTGAAAAATCTATTTAGAAACGAGAATGTTGCAAAACGTGGAATTGCCGTCATCTAGTTTTCATTCCAATAAACTAAAACTTTGATCTTTTCTTTTTATAAAAAGTAAGAAACCGTAAGTAAAAATATATTATTGTTCATCTTTAATTTATTTTTGTAAGTGGTGTCATACTTTTAATGCACCCTATATATCGATGAACAAGGGAATTTGACGTACTTCAAATGGTTTCTTTTTAAAATGCTTCAGATATCCAAACTGAGCTAAAATCGTGATTTTCTTCAAAAATTGACACATTTTTAAAAGTTATTATTTTATACAGCAGCTTATGATCTTTGTAAAACTACCATTTTTTTAAAATTTAATACTCACTAGAACAATAACTACAAGTGTTTAAGTAAAGCAGATGCTATATAACTTTAAACGAGATGTCAAACTTTAAAATGCGTTTTACTTGAAATGTGCTTTTTTCGAAAAACTCAAAGGGGACAGCGATTGCTCACAAAGTTTTAAGAATAATTAAATAATATTTTTTGTGTATGTTCTGCGTAATAGTAGAAGGGTTTTATCCTTCAGATTTATCAATCACTGATTTATTAAAAAAATTACGGTCCTTTATGTGAATATAATTATTGTTTGCTTAAGCAATTTCATTTAACAGGTAAGATAAAATGCTCTCATTTTGGTGAAAACTAAAATATCTCTTATCCTGAAGGTCTTCTCAAAAATGAACACCAAAGTAACACATCAAAATTAAAAAATTGAGAATTTGTACAGGGTCGGCCACGTTTATGAAACTTTTTGTAAATTATTTACAATTGTTTTTCATTTTAGTAATAATAATTTATTTTACTCTACTGAATTTTGTAATTGTTTTCTTAAAATGTACTAAATAAATTTATAAACTACAATAAAATTTCCATATCTCTATTTAAAAAAAATAAAAGTTGTCGCAAGTAGTTGGATACCTTAAAACTTATATTTGAAATACCTTTTACCTTTGGTCTCTATTTACTTTTACGAAAATGCAATTTTTTTATTAGAAAAATGCCACACATGGTGACTTTATAAATATCATTTATTTAAAATTGATGTCGAATGTAGTGCTAAAATTTAACTTAGACGATAAACAAATATAGTATTTTACTGCAAAAAATTCCGCTTTTTAATTAGATTAAATATTAAAAACACAAAATAAGATTTTGAGGAATCAAATACCCATATTTGTTTGAGTTTCTTTTTTCGAATTGTTAATAAAAAGACTAATAAAATTCATATATGGGAGTTTTTAAAATATCACAACACTTATTTACTGGGTTTTTGCTGCACGTTCTTTCTAGGATTGAATTTGCGTTGATCTAGGAGCTGCATGAGAAGAGAATATTAGTTAAAAGCTACAAAATTTTGAAAAAAAAATTGTGTGAGTCGGACCAATTTGCGACTGGAATTTACTCCTTTTGTATGGTTGTCTTTGATAATATACTAGGCAATTAAGTTAAATAAACACATCTCATATAATGCTGAAAGCCACTGTCGTTGCTAAACATAAGTAACCCTGGATCAAAACTTACTTCGGGCTCCTTTTTGAATACATTTAAAATTTCACAATGTATTGCTTACATATATTGGGGCCCCTGTAACTAGGACCCCGTATCATTGATACGGTTCATACGGCAGTAGCTACGACCCTGCTGAAAAATCATGCATGTATTTTCTTTATTCTATTCTTATTATCTTGATTGGATAAAATAATATACATACATACACACGCATATATATATATACATTAAATACGTTACATAAATATTTATCATACATATTTATCATAGTATACTCATAGTAAATCAATACATTGCTAAGAATGATGATTTACTTCAATTAATTAGTTTTACTTTGAGTATTAATTACATTAATACTATAGTCATATTAAATCGCTGTGACAAGAGGCTTGCGGAAACTAAAGCATGATAGGTGAACGCGAGCATGTACGTGATTTACGAATCATCAAATCATCGCATCAATGCAGCGTTTCTCAATCTGTGGGAAATTAATGTTATGAAAGTTATTGCACAAACGACTTGAATTAGTACAAATAAATGACGAAATTTTTAAAGAAAAAAAAACAATATTGAGTGTACGAAATCAGTATTTGGTGTAGCCACAACAAGCTGCAATAAGTGCTGCTATACGACGTGGCATGAATTCAAACAGATTTTGAATGTTTGCTTGTGGAAGAGGATTCCGTATTGCTTCTATGCGCAGCAAATGTTCGTCTTTTGAAGCTGCCGGATGCGTATCACGAGCGAGACGCCGACAAACCAAGTTCATCACGTGCTCTAGGCGATATATACGGCGAATAAGCAGGCCAAGAAAGAAATTGCATGTGTTGGGCTGAACAAAAGTCTCGAACAGTCTTTCAAGATGTGGGCGTGCATTATTCTGTTGAAAGATAGCTCAGGGATACCTGAAGGAAGGGAATGACTACCGGCGTAGCACTTCACGGACGTACCTGTTTCTGATAAGATTACCCTCAATTCCTCAAATTTGATCGTCCATGATAGGAAATCACACTCCAAAACATAACTTTGGGTGTAAGGCCTCTATGTCATTCGATAACGCACTCTGGATAGCAGCGTTCACCAGTATACCATGTAACACGAATAAGGTCATCATGTTCCCACAAATTGAAGCGTGATTCATCTGAAAAGACAACTTGGTGCAAATCAGCTTGCCAGGCTCATGAACCCATTCCAGACGCAGTCGTCGATGGATGGCCGTGAGGGGGATCCTATATAAAGGCACCCTTGCACACAATCCACGATGCAGAAGACGTCGACGTATTGATGAATCCGACATTAGAACATATGTAGCAGATGACCAACGTGTTGCCTACTGCCTGGAGGAAGCTGTACGATTATTCACCGCCATGCAGAGCAAGTGTCGATCGTCTCGCGCTGACGTCACCTTCAGTTTACTGCCAGTTTTTTGAGTTGTTCGGTGCTCGTCGGTCGACTGCTTCCAAACTCACTGCACTGTAGAACTGTTCCACTGCATACGAGCTTCTAATGCGTAATAAGAAAATCCTCCTTCTCGACGGCCGATAATCCACTTCCATTCAAAATCCGTAATTCAGTGGAATTCCTCCTTATTTCTTCCTGGATGCATACTTAGGTCTCACCAAACATTTGCCACTAACAAATAATCATAAACTTTTTTTCAAAATCCTGCTACCTCCATCTATTTATACGCTTTGATCGTAAGTTCAGAGGGCACTGCGTACGACACGCATGCGCGAGAGCTCTGAAACTTTACTATTTTACGTAACATCGTACAATTGATATTTTGCTGCAAAGTTCATTTAATTCTGATGATTCGTTCAGGTGTTGCCTTTTTTACAAACAACAGTGTATTTGTAAGTTTGAAAGTGTAATAATTTATGTTATTCAAAAAGCCAATTTTAAAGGTAAATTAATCATTTATTTAAATATATATATATTATGCATTAAATTCAGGAAATTTTGTATACGAATTATGTTATTTTATTTAAAAAGGTATGTATATTCGAAACTAAGCATAAAAAAATCGAAATATTTTCATCCATAATACAGCAATATAATGAGCCTGGAAGGGGGGGGGGAGATAAAATTCAGAGACCACGCATATCTTTAAATTTGAGAATCATGCTACAGAATGGTTATAGTTTATTTTTTATTCGGACTTTGAGGATTTGTCTGTTATTTTTCAAAAAAAATTATATGTATGATACAGAAGTAATGATTGAAATAACAGTTACATAACACTCACAAATGCACGACATATGTTATAAGTAAAATAAATAAACTGGAATATTTTCCCTGAAACTAATATTTAAATAAATAATTTTAAAAGAGCAAAGAAGGAGGGGGGGATTCTTCTTTCGGTCCCATTGTAAGGGAGCTAAAATATACTTCGATGTGGTTTGACATTTCTGCTTTGCTTCTATATGCGAATGACATTTATTTGTACATTCGCCAGTTTGTGCAATAAATTGATGTTGGGATCCAAAAATCAACATTTCTTAAAAGTTCTGAATTATTTATGGAATTCTAAAAGTGTCTACTTTCGAAATATATGTTGTCAGACTAGAATTTGTTTGGAATATTCTGTTTTATCCAACTCTCTCTCTCTCTGTTGTTATGACATATGGTTCTGCAGTACTATTTGATGGTATTTGTGATATAATTTAAATGTAGCATTTAAAATAAATTTAATAATTTTTAGTGCCTTTTTAATGTTTTTTTTACCAGTTTGTATCATTAAGTTCCTTTTTTGAAAACAGAAAGAAAGTTAGGTGTGGTATAATGATTAAATTAATCTACTCTTGCAATGCTGGAATTTGTTTTTAAATTGCAAACTACTTCTTTTGAATTCAGTAAATTAATGAAAAAAATATATTTTTACTGTACGTAACTAATTACCGCGTTATACGGCGCACTCTGCCGTATAACGCGCATCTGTACTTTCAATCTGCCTTTTTTTAGTTTATAGGTATATATGTAGGTACCCTCTTTTTACAAAGAAACCGGAAATATACGTGCGCAATGCTCTTATGTTTGGAATTCATTTATTTGAGGTATTTTTCCAAGCATTAATAAAAAATAGAGTACTTCCTGAACTACAACCCTTTAAGCTGATGAGGAACGTTATTTTGTTTTCAAAGAAACACTATTTCGATCGATGTGAAAGTCTAATATTTTATGGTCATCTTTTTTTTAAATTTTTTTTTTATTTTTAAAGCTCTTATTTATACGGGATTATCTTATCATTTATTTAATCTTATTTTTACGGGTTCGCGTATAACGCGAACCCGTAAATTTTAATCTTATTACATAAGCTAAAAGTGTGCGTTGTATGCCGTATTTTACGGTATATAATAACTATATAAAGCTAATATTATCGTAACCTGATTTGAACAAAATGTAAAATTATGAGGTCATCGTCAGTAGTACTCGTATTGCTTTAGAATGGAAAGTTACGAGTGGTTAAAAATAAAATGAATATATGCGTTAAATTGGGATATATGTTCATGGAAACTCACATCAGCAATAAAATTAAATATCAGTTGAAATCTATCTCGTCTGTACTGTTTATCACGAATCCATTTCTCTTAATGGAAGCAATCAGAGTTTATTAAAATTCAAAAAACAAAATAGTATGTGATATTCAATTAGCAATTAAAAGTAATATTTTAAAACATTGCTTCATTACATTTTCTCTTAGCTTCTGAAACAAGAAGGTAACGTATGATATCCCTATTCATGTAAATTTAGTTTTACGGTAAAGACTCTAAAATGCAAATCTGCAAAGTGTTAGATATGTTTGACTGTCGGCTGAAGTCATTTGTACTTGACTCACGTATTAAACACGTGATGTGAGCCCTTAACTTGGAATGGTGCAGTAGCTTTGGTTAACTTAATTTTATTAAGATTTTATCGTTAAATTCTATTTAGCTGTAAAACTTTGCTCATTAATTTAAATAAAATAAATGAAAATACAAATGTTTTAACTTTTAAGTGTCATGAGCAATTGTAATGTTTTTAAAAATTAAACTTTAGCAATAAGATATAATCATCAAAATGGCTTCTAAACTCTGTACCCTTAAGATTTTTACTTTCATTCTCTTTATTTTCCTTGTGCAAATGCAATTTCCTCACCGCTGTTATTTATGTCACACTATGTTAGTGTGTCGAGTTCACTTTTCGAGTCAAACTGTGTCGAATGTTAAGTCTGTTGATGTCCCCGGCAAATAGATATATTTGTGAAAGTTAAATCTAGTCGCTGACTTAACCTAGAGGTCATGGTCACTAACTTATAGCTGGCGTGTTATGAGCTCCAGCCGTATCACTAATGGAAAACTAGGAAGCTTATGCATGCAAAATATGTTGAAGCCCAAAGTCCTCCCGTTGGCATGTTGTGGAAGTCAGAAAAGGATGTTGCCAGCTCAGATGTCACCCTCGTCAATTGACCGAGTTTCATCACCAGTAGCCCTCTGTTGTCTAATGGTTCGATGTTATAAAACACTCACTTATAAACGTTAAATCTATTGAGTCTCACAAAATCCTCACGTGCAAGATATGGTAGTTTGAGAAATTTTGACGAGTCCAACCCGCAGAACTTCTACTAATCAACTTGGGAAAACTGTTTTTTAACTGCGTTATTTCAGTTTAAAAACTGCTTTCCGAAGAAATTTCTTTATTTTATGCTAATATAACTGCTATTTAAACCCTGGCATTGAAGTGTATTAGGATAAACGTGAAATAGTTAAATAGTAGAAGGTGATTTGTGACAGTAAATTATGCCTGTTGAAGTTAATATTCCTTTTAGCATCCACTCCGAGCTGTGGAAGGAATATAAATGTTGATTTCTACCCAGCTGTTGCAGTTCTATGAAGAGACGTAAATGGAACTCCAATCGGCTCTTAAGATTTGTCTTTTTGAATTATCGTATGAGTCAGATTAAGATTTCTCCCAAAGTTAAGGAATAATTTATAAAGTGTTCATTAAGTGTTGGATTTCAAATAAAAGTAATTATTCTTAAAATCATGTCAGCTTTTCCCCCGAGACCTCTTATACACCTGCAACTTCCATGTTGTGATAAAGTTAATGCCTATTTAGTGGCGTCCTCGTCTCTTGAGCAGTATTTGAAACAATTAAAAAAAAAAAAAAACGTATAAACTAATCAATTAGAAGTGTATTTTGTAAAAGATTTTAAAATCAACAGAAATATGAATTATTATGTATTCGACACCATATAAATCAAATATAACATATGTGGCCACGATAACCAAACAGTCATAATCTCAAACTCATAGCCATCGTTGTTTCCACTGCCTCGTGGGTTCTTTAGAGTCACCCCTGTGGAGAGCTTTTGGTTCAAAGTAAAAATGTCGTGACTTTAAGTCCACATGTATCTGCGTGGTGGAAGTTTGGAAAGTGAAGTAGTAACTCAGGCATCATCATTTTCACTTTTGGTTTCATAATAACGGCTTTCCTCGCAAATCCCCCCCCCTCCTCGCACATTTATTGTGAAGCAAATTCACAATTAATCAAGTGTAATTCATATTTTTCTCCTCTTTTAAGTTTGTAAAACATATATTAAAAATTCGTAGTAATGTATAATGTAACTGAGTAATAATGTCTAAAATACAACTATAATAAGCAAGTGACATGTACTTTTGAGCATCAAAAAATGCATAAATGAGCATTTTTCTTGAAGTAATAGGTGGGGTACACAAGGGCCTAATTATAAAAAGCTTAAAATTGCCCAACTCTAATTTTTAGATTACCTTTCTTAAGTAATAACTAAATTTACTGTGCTTATCTATGTCAATATTACGCAGATTTCCGGAAAAGTGAACTGAACACAAAAGTCTCAGTAACTAATTTAAACACGGGGAAAACTTATTGAGACATTATATAATCGATAATTTACATTTAATAACGTTTTGCATTGCTAAATTTAATTTTATATAGTTTGAATATGCGTTTGAAATGTCATAGAAGAGATGAAGGCAAATACACTCATGTCCATATGTTAAAGATATTTCAAAGTCACGTGGAATTAGAACTCTAAAATATAAATATATCACCCTTAAAATGACTTCACATATCTTCATGAATGATATGCAAATTGCAGAAAGTCACCAGATGACACTGATGGTACTTCACAATGACGAGAATGTATCAGGAATACAGGCAAAGAAGTAACATTGCTCCCAAGCGCTTTAGAAGTTTTTCATTTCAGTAACCGCATAGTTATGACACAAAAGACGCATTTGGATGATTTTTTACTTGGTAGAACTATCGGAATATTGACGTACATTGTTGGAATTATCCGAGGAACTTGGAAACATCTCCAGGCTTTGGCAACGATTCCAAGATGATGATAATCTGAGTAGACGTTACAGCACAGGTCCCCTCCGAGTTACAACGCCGATTTAGAACCAACAATTGGCAGTTACTGTCAAAAGAAACAGACGGAACACAGCATCAGACCTATCTAGTCAGCTCTCTTCAGCCAGTGGTACGACAGTTACAAGACAGACGGTATGCAGACGCTTAGGGCAGATTGGTCTATATGCTCGCAGACCAGCCAGATGCATTGGACTTACTGAAACGCACTGTCATCTGTGGCTAGCCTAGAATAGAGAGCATACATTGTGAACACCGCAACAGTAGGATTCTGTGATGTTTTTCAAAGAGTTCAGGATTAGCTTGAAGCTTGAATCTTAATAGGCATTCTTATAGAAAGTGCAAGAGACCCGTTACCACCAAGAGAACATCATTAAACGACACCGTTTTGGTGGGGCAGGATTACTAGTTTGGGGGGGATAATTCCGGGTTCCAGAACTGGATTTCATGTTCAAATTCGAACCATGAGTGCCCGATTTTATCAGGATGTCATTCTGGAACAACACATTTATGTTGGTTTCACATGGTCTGTATAGGTCTATAAAGCTATTCATAGACAGACTATTTTTATTGATCGTTCCTTCTTCCTTTTTTATCGAAAAAAATGCATTTATATAAGGTTTTTTTTTGCGTAATATTATTCTTAAAACATTTTTTTATGTATATTTTAACCCAGGTAACATAAATAAAATGATATATTTAATGTGCCTTTGCTAAAGTGAGGTTCAGAACGTAATTAGTTTTATAAGGAATGTAATTCAGAGTAATAAAGTAGAGTCCCTTGTAAACTGTACATTTAAGTCACATTTGACATTTATACGTTTTGTCTGACCACATGCTGTTCAGGAAGTGATTAATAGGGGTGTGAATGATGTTTACGCCGTACTACTGGCAACAGGTTTAGTAGTTCAGAACCATATATTTAGGTAATGAAAATGACACTGATTTTGCATTCTCTTTCCAAACTTCCACATGCTTACTAATGCTATATACTAGGGATAATATTGATACTATATAACTTTAACAGGCTTAACAAGATTAGAAATTTTTTACCTGGTACTTCTTTAGTTGCACTAAGATTCGAACTCGTTACACTCCAGCCACACGCCTTATCATAGGCAATAAGATATCGCAGGTAATGATATAGAGGAAAAGGAACTACTTTTGGTGGTATTTCTTTAAACATATCCGATAAATAACACTATTTTTTCCGATCAGGATATATGGATCACCCATCCTATAATAATTAAAACGCTCTTAATTTAAGAATGTTAACTTAGGTGAAATTTAGAAAAAAAGGAAATGTAATTGTTATCACTAGAAAAAAATTGTTAATATTAGACCACTTATTGTTTTTCGTAAATCAAAATATAACTAATCCTCTAGTTTAGAAATATAATTTAATTTAGCAATATAAACTCTGAAATTGTATTCTATTGAAATGTATTTATATTTTCTTCTCCTACACTCATGTCCATCAATTAAGGATAATGAAGTTCAGGCAAAGAAAGAGACAGAAGCAAAACAAATTTGACTCATTTGTAAAGTCTATTAATTAAACAAAAGGTAAAGAGCAAAAAAATATGCTATATGTTTGACATAATTAATAAAAATTGCGAATTTTTACTCCCTGGAGAAAATTTCAAAAAAGAACCTATTTACAAAAAAACAGTATAACATGGTTCGTATAATAGTTAATACGGAGTATGTCTCCCGGACGATGCAATACAGGCCTTACAACGCCTACGCATGCTGAGTACAAATTATCAAGCTGATCTCGGGGAATATTATACCACTCATCAAGCACTGCCGTCCGAAGTTCCGGTAGACTGGTGGAGGGGGTTGAAGGGCTGCAATTCGTCAGCCAAGCATATCCCACGCATGCTCTATTGGATTCAAGTCCGGTGAGTATGCTGGCCAATCCATACAGGTGATATCTCCGATTGAAGGCATTCGTCGAACAACGTTTGCACGGTAAAGACGGGCGTTGTCATCCATAAACAGAAATTCAGCACCCATGCTCCCCGAAACAAACGTACATGTTGTTCCAGAATGACATCCCGATAGATGTGACCTGTCATCGTTACACTCTGAACATGCAAGTCAGTTCTAGAACCAAGAATATTTCCTCCCCAAACGAGCCATCCTGCACCACTGTAACGGTGTCGTTTCAATGGTGTTCACTTGGTGTAACGGGTGCCTGGCACTCCCATATGAATGTCCGGCTAGAATCAGACTGCAAACTAAACCTGGACTCATCGGAAAATATCACACAAGGCCACTGTTGTGGTGACCACAATGCATGCTCTCTAATCCAGGTTAATCGCAGCGACAGTGGTTGCGGTAAGGGAACACATCTGACAGGCATACGAGAATACAGACCAATGTGCCCTAAGCATCTGTACACGTCTGCCTTGAAACTGTCGTACTGGTAGCTGAAGAGAGCTGACGAGACAGGTCTGTTGCTGTGCTCCGTCTGTTTCTTTTGGCAGTAACTGCCAAATACCGGTCCTCATTCGGCGTTGTAACTCGGGGCGACCTGTGTTGTAACATCTACTAATATTACCATCATCTTGGAATCGTTGCCAAAGCCTGGAGATGACACTCTGGCGATTCCAAGTTCCTCGATACTTCTAGCTGGGTACGTCCACATCCTAGTCGTCCGATAATTCTACCACGTAAAAATCCCCAAATGCTTCCTTTGTGCCATAACTATGCGGTTATTGCACTGAAAGGATTTTAAAGCGCTTGTGAACAATTTTACTTCGTTGCCACCCATTCCTTATATAACCCTCTCTTTTCTCTCGTCATTCTGACGTACTATCCACGCCATCTGGTGGTTTCTTGTACTTTGCATATTCTTCTTCAAGATGAGTGTGATAATTCACAGGTGAAATTTTTATTTTAGAGTTCAATTCTGTGTGATTCTGGAATTATCCTTAATTTATGGACATGATTGTATTTTAATTTCTTGTTTATTGTAGGAGCTATTGATGAAATCTTTTCCATAAACATATTTAAAAAAATGATGATTTTCACGCCGAATACTCTGGCGTATTACGTACAAAGGGGTATAGTGCTTACCTATGCATTCATACTGTATTGATTAATCGTTAGTTGAAATCGACAGCATATACACTGGTGTCCAAAAGTTAAGCATAAATCGTAAAATGCGGAAAAAATGAAGTAAATATTCATAAAACTATTCCAAATTCTTGCAGATATTAATTGGGTGAAGAAGAAACATTGGGTTTATGCAAAACTTTTCAGTCGACTACGTCCTGCGGGAAACACCAGCGCATGTTGTATCGCAGAGAAACCGATTCACGCAGCATAGGCAGCTCAGAGGAGTTTCGTGCATCTGCTGTGCGAAGGAACGTTTTTAACCATCAAACAAGGTAAATGATGGCACAAAGACGCCAACTGGCATGTTTACGAAAGGAAGAATTATTGGAATGCTGGAATACTCACGGTCACAAATCGAAGTGTTTCGAATTATGAATGTGGACCAGTCTGTGATCTCAATACTGTGGCAGAGGTTTCAAAGAACGGGAGATGTTACTCGACAACAGTATCAGGTCGACCAAGAGTCACAACTTCTCGCCAAGACCGATATCTGGTAAAAAGTCCGCGCCGTCAGAGAGGCAGTACTGCCAAAGCACTGGGTTCGGCGCTCACAGTCGCCACAGGAATACGAATTTAGAAACAAAATGTTTACAGGAGACTCAATCATGCTGGCCTGTATGCCAGAAGACCAACAGTTTGCATTCCCCTCACCTCTGCGCATAAACGCGCTCGTTTGACCTGGAGTTTAATATCAATATTGGAGTGTGGGAGAGTGGGCCAATGTGATGTTCAGTGACGAGACCCTATTTAGTCTGAGTAGTGATTCTCGGCGGGTAGCGATATGGAGAGAACGTGGAACACGTTTTGAACTAAAAACATCCTTGGAAGACATTATTTTCCATCAAGGGGAGTAATGGTATGGGCAGGCATCATGATAGACGGCCGCACAGACATCCATTTCTTTGACACTGGACTGTGACTGCTCAAAGATACAGAGACGAAGTTCGTGAGCCGTTTGTTCGCTGTTTGCGTGGTGCTGTTGGTCTTGACTTCATTTTCATGGATGATAATGCGCCATGTCACCAAGAGGTGCTGATTGATGACTTCCTTGAAACGGAACACATCCAGTGCATGTCGTGGCCTGCGAAATCCCCTGATTTAATCCTATGGAGCATGTATGGGATATGCTCGGGAGACAAATTGCAGCCCTTTCGCACCCACCAAGCTTCGTTACAGAACTGAAGAGGGCTCTCCAAGCAGCTTGGAACCTTTTGGGCCACAACTCATTCATCATCTCATAGCAAGTATGGTAAATCGTTGTGTAGCGTACCTGGCTGTCAGAGGTGATCACACGCCTTATCAAACTGCAGCATCAATATTTTGTTTAATGTTTTCTTTTACTTTTTCTTTACAGTTTGAATCCTTCTTATGCTCAGTTTTCTTTCAAACGGCTACTTTGGATAATACGATTAATTATTATCATTCGTTTGATTTTCTTCCTTATTTTATAACAATTTTACACTCGCATATCACTTTTCCCGCCATTCTGATTTACAGTTCCTCATTATTCA